>RJWM01042641.1:0-14237 GCA_004363535.1 Dasyprocta punctata | reverse complement strand
TGATAGGCTTTCCTTCATAGGTGATCTGTTTCTTTTCTCTGACACCTTTTAGTATTTTGTTCTTGTGCTGTATTTCTGATACCCTTATTATTATATGTCTGGGTGAGAATTTATTTTGGTTGTGGTTAATTGGGGTTCTGTATGCCTCAGTTACCGGTATTTCAGATTCTCTTCCCATGTTTGGAAAGTTTTCTGCTATGATTTCTGTGAATAGTCTTCACAGGTCATTAGTATTGACCCCTGCTTTTTCATTTATGCCTATTAATCTTATGTTATTTCTCTTGGCATCATCTTGCAGCTGTTGAATTGTTGTTTCTTGGTTCCTTACTATTTTTAGGAGATCTTTTCTTTCATGTCCATGATCTCCCATGCTGTCTTCAAGATATGAGATTTTATCTTCAGCTTCATTTAAGCGGTTTTTCAAACTTTCCATGGAGTTTTTCATTTTCTGCATTTCCCTTTGCATCTGTTACATGCATTCTGTTTGTGTCTTATATTGTTCTTTCAAAGTTTTGATCATTTTCTTAAGTTCTTCTATTTTTTTATCTTGCTCTTCTTTAGATACACACAACATTTCTTTAATAATGATTCTCATTTCATTTTTTAGCTGAGAGAATATTTCTGATTTGAATTTCTCTATAGCTTCATCAAGCTGTTTCTTTATTGCATTTTCTATCATTTCAGAAAGTCCATTTGTGTGACTCCTGCTGTCTTCTATTTCAGTGTCTCTTGGGTTTGTTCTTTGTGGGTTTGGGGACAGAGACTGCCTCTTGGTCTTTCGTTTTGTCATTTTCTTCTAGAACCTATGTGGACCTGTGTCCTGTGAGGCTGACCACGTGTTCCCCTGAGGGTCACACTGATTCTTGGATGGCACTGAATCACGGGACCTGGTCGAGCTGGGTCCTGCATGCAGCAAGGGAGGTTGGCCTCCTGGGGTGTGTGGGTGGAGCCTCCGCCTTAACTGGGTGGGGGGCCAAGGCCTCCCAGTCCCAGGGAGCTAGGCAGAGTACCCCAGAGTGACGCCGCCCAGAGCCCGGGTCTGTCTGCATGTTCAGAGCGACAGCTTTGCCAGGGCAAGCCTGGGCAAGTCCCAGGCCTACAGTGCCAGGAGAAACCCGGCTGGGCGGGGGTCAGCAAGGTCTGTGATGCTGCGTACACAAGCAGCTCCAGTGAAGTATGGAGCTCACGTGCGCTCGGCGCTCTGGTGCAGGGAGTGCAAGCTGTCCAAGTCCCTGCAGTTATATTGGTCAGTCCCTGGTGAGCAGCTCTGGGGTCCTGGGCTGATCTGGGCTGGGCTGCGTACCTGTGTGTCCTGCGAGGCTGGCTGGGTGTTCCCCTGAGGGTCGTGCTCATTCTTGCATGGCACTGAATCATGGGACCTGGTTGAGCTGGGTCCTGCGTGCAGCAAGGGAGGGCGGCCTCCCCCCTAATAGCAATTTTAGAATATGTGTTTCATTCCTATCTATGGTCACTATACAGTGTAGTAGATCACTAAAATGTATTTTCCCAGTCAAATTTAAAACTCTTGTTCTTTTGTCTTATTTTCAATGGCATCAATTGGTTTATACATATATCCACATATATGTATATACATATATACATATATCATAATAAGTCCTCTGTTACTATCTCTCTTTTCTTTTTCTTTCTTTGTTCCTTTCTTCCTTCCTCCCTCCCTTTCTACCTCCCTCCCTCTCTTCTTTCCTTTATTCCTTGTTTCCTTTTTTTCTGGTACTGGGGATTAAAGCCAAAACCTTTACACTGAACTTCACTGTCAGACTTTTTCATTTTTAATTTTGAGATAGGGTCATGCTAAGTCACTAAATTGTCCAGACTGGAGTTGAATTTGTGATCCTCCTTCCTCAGCTAGTGGAGTTTTGGAATTAGAGGCAACTGCTACCCATGCAACTTCTAATGCTTTTCATATTTTTTCCTTTCTATGAATCATTGGACTTGCTTATAATTCTTATTTTCATTGCAAGACTAAAATAAGTGCATTCTTATTTTGTAAAAACTGAAAACCCTTTTTCATTTCATCTTATTTCATTTCATTTCATTTCCCAAGGCTAACAGAATGGCGAGTGATCATCCACTTATATGCATTATTCAATGCATTTACAAACATCTTTGTTTTTGTTTTACATACATGGGGTCACTCTCTGTATATTATTCTGTAGTTTGGATATTTCATTTACATACAACCCTTTTTATGTCCAAACACATAAACTCTTGTTCTTATAGTGACAGTGTACAGCTCCTCTCCACATGGGTATTTGCTAATTTATTTGGTCATTGAAATTGCTTCTGAAAGTTGCAATTCTGGACAATGTCTGCTAGCATTATCTCATTCTGCTTTAATAAACAGGCTCAGAGTATTGCTTATAAGTGAGCAACCACTTAGTCTAACCCTGAATCTATTTTAGTATATACAACCCAGTCCTATTAGCAATGTTTTATATGCTAAACACACATTCTGCCACATCCCCAACACCTTAAAAAGCACTATTTTGAGACAGTCTTCCTGAATTGTTTAGGCTGGTCCTAAATTTATGCTTCTCTTGCTTCACTCTTCTGAGTAGTTGGGATTACAAGTAAGTGCCATTGTACTCAATTTAAGATTAATATTTAATTTCACTTAGAAATACAGTTGTATTTGTTGGTCTTATGGTGCAGAAATTGAGACTGTTGTCTGAACTTCTTAGACAGTTTGCAGAAGTCTTGATCAAATAAACTGAGTTCAAGCAATTTCCTCACTTTAGGATTACCGCGTTCCTCTAGTGCTTTTTTTAACATCCATTTCAATTAACCTCATTGAAAGACTACGTGAGTCGTGGAAAATTTGCTGAAAATTGAGTTCCAGTCAATGAGTTAGGAACCTGATTGCCTTGGTATCTATTGTGAATGGAATATTTGTTTTATTAAAGTTGTGGGGGGAGAGCAGTGGGAGGAGGGTTGTATATGCAGTGAGTTATTGGCAATGTGCTTTTCTGGTGCACAAAATACCTCCTCCATTCTCACTTCACGATTGAAGGAAGTCAGCTTTCAATCCAGCTGAGGTTCTTCTGTCAGATAATCTGGTTGTTTCTAGTTCCTTGTATGAGATTCTCTGTGTTTTGGTGCTCTGTATTTTCTCATCAGATTAGGGGAAAGTTGACTTTTGTTCATTTTTATTTTATCCTACTTGAATTTATTGGACTTAAAATTGAATTTTACATTTATGACTTTCAATGAGTCTACAGAAATTTTATCCATAATTACTTTGTATATTTCGCTTCAATATTGCCCTGAAGTCCTTCTTAGGAAAATTCATGTGAGAAAATGCAAGATTGTCTCACCTCATCGCTGATGACTCTTCCTTCCTGTGTATTTTCCATCTATACTGTTGATGCATTCTGAGTTATTACTTCATACTTATTTTTCTGTTTCCTAAATCACTGCTATTTGGACATGAATTTCAATTAATGCTACTTTTGCAGTTTTGTTAGCTTTCTTAAAATTTTTGTTACTTCTCAAAGTTTTTGTTTTGCTCTTCGAAAAAGTCTGCTTGATTACTGATAAAGTCCCTTGGCCATAGATTTAATTTCTGTTTTTATTACTTTAGTATAGAAAGTGAAATATTTTTCTGATGTCTAATCTTCAGGACATGAAGTCTTTGCAATTTGGGTTCTGCTCTTTGTGACATTTGCTGTCTCTCGTTCATATTGATTTCCATTTCTTGGACATTGTGATTTTGGCTGTGAGGTCCTGTTTTTCAGAAGTTTATCCATGGATGACTGGTACACTCCTTCAGAGATTGAAGATTTTGTCAGTTGCTTTGTAGTACTTTCAACCTAGGAAAACTTTGTATACAAAGTTCACCAGCTGAGGTTTCTTGGGCCATCCAGAAGAATGAATTTGGTCTGCAAACTCACATTAAAATAAGTTTGTAGCTTATGTATTCTTAGGAGAACTTTTTTAGTTTATGAATTCTTAAAAGAGATTTTTTCTCCCTTCACCTGTTTCCAAGTTTTGAGATCTGTGGTTTATTTTGCTTTCTCTTTGGCTGGAAGAGGAATGCTGTTTCCTAGTTCTCCTAATATTCTGGAGAGAGTTCTGTGTGGTCTTAGCTTTATACTGGATATTGATGATACAAGGCTTTATTTAGGTTCTCCACACAGATGGGTCCTGCTTTTCTCCTTTTCTGTGTCATTTGAGTCCATTGAAAGTGAAGTTTAATGTTATCTGATTTAGGAAAATGCCTTCAAGGCTCTGTTTGCCTCTGTGGGTTCCACTATCTTTTTTTAAAGCAAAACATAAAAAAGGGTACAAATAATACAGAATTTCAAAAAAAGATAAGAAATCAACAATAGTTAACATATTGCATATTGTTATCTTAGAAGTAGTTGTTCAAGTTACAAGATCTAGGTATCAAAATGATCAGACAAGTAATGTCAGCACAAACTCTTCTTTTTGTTGAACTAACAGAATTAGTAGTATAGTTTTCTATCTTGCACACTTATACATACTTACAATTCACATAGTATTGTTTTCTAAAATTTATTTCCCTTTTTAAGGGGCAGCATAATGATGTACTTTGAAATGCTTCTTTGAACTGTTGTTGTCATTGTTGTTCTGAGGATTGAACCCCAGGTCTTGCTTAGCAATTTCCCCAGCCCTTTTAAAAATTTTTACTTGTTATATTGAACAGAGTCTCACCAAATTGCTAAATTGCCCACATTGTGCTTGAATTTGTGATTCTCTTGCATCCATCTCCCTGAGTGCTGGGATTATAAGTGTGTGCCACAATATACAACTACAAATATTTTGTTCAATATCTTAGTGGGAGAATTATACCATTAGTTAATTCTTCTCCTCTACCAACAAGTTGTTTGATTTTTTACTCCTCAGAGTTTTTGTTTTTTTCTTTAAAAAGTCTGCCTCATTACTGATAAAGTCTCTTGGCTGTATTTGCTTTGCAAGCAACTAAAAATAATTCAGCAAGCAATTATATCATGTTTTTACTGTCCAGTTGAAATATTTAACATTTTGTATTTATTCTAATGTTACTTATAAGCATAGAAAGTGCAGTTTTCATGATAGTGCACATCAAATTTGGAATCAGAGATGGAGGAGGAAGGGAAGAGTGGGGAAAAAGATGTAAAAAGAATGAAGACATATTATGTATATGTTTGAACTCACTGCAATGAATGTAATCATTAAGCACTGCAAACTTGTACTAATAAAATTTTTAAATGGTGAATATGAATAAAAAAAATTCAGGATCAGAGAGGGATTGCAGGGTTGAGGAATGGCACAGAACTCAAGATTTTTCCTAAAGCGCTTGGGCCCTCAGTTCCATCTTCATCCCTAGAAGGGAGTTAGGGTGAGGCAGGACAGGTTGTGGGGCAAGGTGAGACATTTACTAGGTGTCCCTGTATGCACAGCCTTCAGCTGGAGAAACGGTGAGGATAAGAATTTGGAGAGGTGAAGTCTAGCTCTGCTTCTTGCCAGTTGTTGTTATTTAATAAATCACGGAAATTTCCTGAGTCTTAACTGTCTCCATCATTGAACAAGTACAGTAGTTCTTGACATTCTCAATTTACAGATCAGTAGCTAGGTTTGGATATGCTTATGATGTATGGTGCAGTGCTTGTTAAACACCTGTTTTTATTAATTTTGAAATCTTTAGTGGTTCTATTAATTTCATTTCTCTTTCCAAGACATTGAAAATACATTCATAGACTGTTAACTTTTCTCCTCAAAACCTCTTACATTCCACCTCATTTCTTCAGCTTTTCTTCTTAATTTCCTCTTCATACAACACTGTATCTGAGATAGGTAAAAACCAATAAATATGAAAGCCGATTTAGAAAAATTTTTGGATTATAGAGGGAGGTCACCTACTTATACTTGTGTTTCACATTCAAATTCTGGGCAAGAACATTGCCCTGTTTCAAGCTATGAAAGTAAAGCTAGCCTTGACAGTGAATAGTTAAAAGTTTACACAATATGTAATCTGTGTTGGGAAGATTGAAAAAGTCAGTTGCTGTTTATAGTGTTTGAATCCTTGAAAGAGCCAACATATTTATTGAAAATATTCATTTCCTCATCTAGGCCTGAAAAGGATATAGGACCACTCTCCATTTTTGTTCCTGGAAAGAAAACTTTCTTTGCTTATTTTCTGAGTTCATTATAGTAGTGGTTGCTAAGTGTTGACATGTAGATTTCTTTCAAAGCAGCTAATTCTGGGGTGTACCATGGTTCTTAAGTGCTGTCCCCTTCCCCCATTAAATAGTTTTAAGATAATGGAGAAAAAAGGCAAATTTAGTGAGTTTTTCTTAGTTTATATAGTAAAAATGTGGTACAGCATGCTTTTTATTTTTACATTCTACGTATTGTATTACACTGTCTTTTTAGAAAATGTTGGTGATGTTATTTATTTGCTTAATTTTCTGATTGGGTAGCTTATAAAGTTGGCAACATTATGATGTTCTTCATTAGTTTCCACAATTTGACACCTCAGTGAAACTCAAGATCCTGAGAATCTCTGTTTTAACAAGTACTTTACCAACTAAAGGTGAAAAACACTGAACTGAATAACTTTGAACATTCTAGTCATCTTTTGATATAACATGCCTCTGAGATGTTTTCTAGCCTTTGATATTTAAGGAGACTGAATAAATTAATTTTCTTACGTACACAGTACTGATAAGTATATATTCTCAGAAATGTTGACTCAGTTCTTTTTCTTTTTTCTTTTCTTTTTTTGTTTTAAAAAGAATTAAAAAAAAAAAACAAAATAGAAGAAAGCATATCAGAACAAAACAATGCAAACAATACAGGATTTCAAAACAAAGCAGCAGGAAATCAACAGTGGCTACTATAGTGTCTCCTGTTTTCTTTGAAATAGTTGGCCATATCATCACACATAATGAATTCAAACAAAACACAATAGTATAAAAACAATAAAAACAAAAGAATAAAAGCATTACAGACCTTCAAAACCAGACAATAGGGAAATCAACAATGGCTACCGTAATGTCTCTTGTTCTCTTCAAAATATCTGTTCACAGTTTCACAAATATTGAAATCAAATAATACAGAACAGACTAAAAGCAATCAAAACAAAGGATAAAAGCATTATTAGACTTCAAAACAAGATGATCACAAATCAACAATGGCTATAATAATGTCTTGTTTTCTTCAAAGTAGCAGTTCATACCATCACTTGTAATAAAATCAATTCTTATAAACTCTTTAGGAGAAGTTCTGGCATGTGTAAGCCTATACATTTACATCTATCTTTTCTATATTAGAGGGAAAGACAAAACAAAACAATGAGTTTCAAGAAAAGCAAGAAACAAAAGAGACTAATAAATAACATAACAAAGAGCCCAAAATAATAACCAAGTATGCTTTTAAAACAAGGTGATAGGAACCTAACTAAGGTTGTTATTTTGCATAGTATCTTCAAAAGAGTTACTAAGATTATGAGATATAGATTTGCAAAATTCACCTAATCCTATGTATGTTAACTATTTTGTTCCAAGAACTAAAAGAATTAGTAATACAATTTTCTTAGCAATCTTAAGTGTATATGTACAAATTTATATCTTTTTTTTCTCTTCCTTCTTTCCTCCTTTTCCTTCTCTGAGTTATTTTTCCCCCATTGGGCAGGTGGTTACCCTTCAACAATATTTACTGAAGATTTTGTGTCTTATTTACTCTCAGCTTCTTACACTAGGGGGGCAATATGGTATTTACACATGCGAATTTGATTTATTCAATTTATGATTATGGTCTCAAGTTGCATCCATTTACCTATAAAAGTCTCAATATAATCCTTCTTTAGAGCTGAGTAGTACTCCATTGTATAAAAATACCACATTTTTTTAATCCATTCTTCAGTTGATAGGCATTTAGGCTGTTTCCAAGATTTGGCCATTAAAACTGTGCTGCTATAAACGCGGGAGCACATATATCACTGTGATATGATGCTTTCAATTCTTCTGGGAATATGCCTGGAAGTGGAGTAGCTGGGTCAAAGGGGACTTCCAATGACAGCTTTTTAAGGAACGTCCAGACTGATTTCCACATTGGTTGCACCAGTCTACACTCCCACCAACAGTGCAAGAGATCGTTCCTTTTTCCACACAGCCTCTCCAGCATTTGTTACTGGTGTTTTCCCTGATTCTGGTCATTCTTTCTGGAATGAGATGCAATCTCAGTGTTATTTTAATTTGCATTTCTCTAATGACCAGTGATGTTCAACATTTTTTCATGCATTTATTTGCCATGTGTATTTCTTCAGCTGAGAAGTATGTATACATCTCAGATGCCCATTATTGGACTGGGTCTTTGAATTTAGGGTGTCTGATTTTCTTTAATTCTTTATATGTTCTAGATAAAAATCCCTTGTCTGAGGGACAGTTAACTAAGATTTTTTCCCAGTTCATGGATTTTCTCTTCACTCTGTTGGAGATTCCCTTTGACATGCAAAAACTTTTTAATAAGATAAGAACCCAGTTCTACCTCTGGGAAATATTTCCCATGCAGTTTGATTTTTGCTCATGAATTCTCAGCCTTCTCTTATGTCTTCAAGATTTCTACATACTTTTTTTTCCAGCAGACTTAGTGTTTCTGTATTAATATTTAGATCTTTGATCCATTTTGACTTTACTTTATTGCATGTTGATAGGCATGGGTCTAGTTTTAATTTTTGGCATATGGAAAGCCAGTTTTTCCAGCACCACTTAATAAAGAGGCTTTCTTCCAATTAACATGTTTGGCCCCTTTGTCAAAAATAAGGTAGCTAACTGTGTTTGTAGTTGTCATTCTGTCTTCTAATCTATTCCATTGATCTTCAGATCTGTTTTTATTCTAGTACTATGTTGATTTTATCACAGTAGGTTTGTAGTATAACTTTAATCAGGGATTGTGATGCCTCCTGCCTTGCCTTTGTAGCCCAAAATTGCCTTTGCTATTCTAGGTCTCTTCTGATTCTACATAAATTTTAGGAATGATTTCTCTAGATCTATGAGATATGCTAATGGTATTTTGATTGGAATTGCATTAAATCTGAATAACAATTTTGGGAGAATGGCCATTTTCACAACGGTTCTTCTTCCTATCCATGAACAAGGAAAGTCTTTATATTTTCTGAGATCCTCTTAAGTTTCTTTTTTCAGAATGTCTAAATTTTCAATGAATAGATCTTTTATTTCCTTTCTTAGATTGATTCCTAAGTATTTCATTTTTTGGATTCTGTTGTGAAGGATGTGGCTTCTCTTATTTTTCTCTCTGTGTTTGTTGTTTGTGTACAGGAATGCTACTAATTTTTGAGTGTTGACTTTGTATCCAGTTACATTATTGAATTTGGTTATTGCACCTATAATTCTTTCAATGAATTTCTGGGGGTCTTCTACATAGAGTATCATGTCATCTGCAAATAATGATAATTTAACTCCTTTCTTTCCTATCCTTATTCCTTTTATTTCTCTCTTGTCTAATTGCTCTGGCTAATATTTCCAGCACTATATTGAATAGGAGTGGTGATAGTGGACAGTGTTGTCTTGTTCCTGATTTTAGAGTGAAAGTTTTCAGTTTTTGACCACTTGATATGATGCTGGCTTCTAGTTTGTCATAGAGAGCTTTTATCAGACTGAAGTAAAGACCATGTATTCTGATTTTTTGTAGGGTTCTTATCATGAATGAGTGTTGGACTTTATCAAATTGTTTTCTGAAGCTGTTGAAAATATCACATGATTCTTATCTTTGGCTTTATTGATATCTTATATTACATTGTTTATTTAAGCAGAAAAAAAGACATATAACAAAGAAAAAACAAAACAGACAAACAAACAATTAGAGTAAACGCACAACAGTAACATTACAGGCTTACAAAACAGGATGATAGAAACTTGACAATGGTTGCAATATTGTGTATCGTTATCTTTAAAATGGTTTTTTATATTAACAGATATAGACACATAAAATTGATCTAATCATATAAGTGTTAATTGTTCTTTCTCAATAACGAATACATTCAGCAGTGTGTTCGTTTTAGCTATCTTACATAGACATATATACAGATTTATATCTCTTCCTTTTCCCTTCCCTCTTCCTCCCTTTTCCCTTCCCAGTTACTTTTGTTCTTCGAGCTGTTTTTTACCCTTACATAGCATTTATTATAGATTTTGGATCATATATACTTTTACAGTTTCTTACACTAGGGAGACAATACGGCATTTACACATGTGGGTTTGATTTATTTCACTTATGAGTATGGTCTCAAGTCGTGACCATTTACTCATAAAAGTCTCAATGCAATCTTTCTTAATAGATGAGTAGTACTCCATTGTGTAAAAATACCACATCTTTTTTATCCATTCTTTGATTGATGGGCACTTGGGTTGTTTCCAAGACCTGGCTATTACAAACTGGGTTACTATAAACATGGGTGCACAGATATCACTGTGGTATCATGTTTTCAATTCTTCTGGGAAAATGCCCAGAAGAGGGATAGCTGGGTTGAATGGGATCTCTAATTCTAGCTTCTTGAGGAATCTCCACACTGACTTCCACAGTGGTTGCACCAGTCTACACTCCAACCAACAATGGAGAAGTGTTCCTTTTTCCCCACAGCCCCTCCAGCATTTGTTGCTGGTTGATTTTTTAAACTTGGCCATTCTCTCTGGAGTGAGATGGAATCTCAGTGTTGTTTTAATTTGCATTTCCCGAATGACCATTGATGTTAAACATTTTTTCATATATTTATTTGCCATTTGTATTTCTTGCTCTGAGAAGTGTGTGTTCATCTCAGATTCTCATTTTTGGATTGGGTCCTTGAATTTTAGGGGCCTGATTTCTTTTAATTCTTTATACATTTTAGATAGAAATCCTTTGTCTGATGGACAATTGGCCAAGATATTTTCCCAATTTCTTTTTACTCTGTTGGAGATTTCCTTTTACATGCAAAAACTTTTTAGTAAGGTGAGATCCCAGTTGTCGATTCTGGGAAGTGTTTCCCGTGCAATTTGATTTTTGTTCATAAACTCTCTGCCTACTCCTATATCATCAAGATTTTTACCTACTCTGTCTTCTAGTAAGTTTAGTGTCTCTGTTTTAATATTCAGATCTTTGATCCACTTTGACTTTATTTTAGTGCATGGTGATACATATGCATCTAGTTTTAGTTTACAGCATATAGAAAGCCAGTTTTTCCAGCACCATTTGTTAAAGAGGCTATCTTTCTTCCAATGCACATGTTTGGCCCCTTTGTCAAAGATGAGGTGGCTAAGTGTGTTTGTAGTTGTGGCTGTATCTTCTAATCTATTCCATTGATCTTCAGGTCTGTTTTGTTTCCAGTACCATGCTGATTTTATCACAGTAGCTTTGTAGTATAGTTTCAAGTCGGGGATTGTGATGCCTCCTGCCTTCCCTTTGTTGCCCACAATTGCCTTTGCTATTCTAGGTTTATTCTGGTTCCAGATGAATTTCAGGAATGCTTTCTCTAGCTCTGTGAGGTAGGCAAGTGGTATTTTGATTGGGATTCCATTAAATCTGTACAACAATTTTGGGAGAATGGCCAATTTAACGATGTTTGTTCTTCCTATCCATGAACGAGGAATATCTTTCCATTTTTTGAAATCCTCTTCAATTTCCTTTTTCAAAGTAATGTAAATTTCACTGTGTAGATCTTTTACTTCCTTTGTTAGATTGATTCCTAAGTATTTCATTTTTTTGGATGCTGTAGTGAAGGGTGTGGTTTCCCTTATTTCTCTTGCAGTGACTTTGTTGTTTGTGTACAGGATTGCTATTGATTTTTGAGTGTTGACCTTGTATCCAGCTACATGACTGAATTTGGTTATTACTTCTAGAAGTCTTTCAATGAATTTTTGTGTGTCTTCTTTGTAAGTATCATATCATCATCAAATAATGATAATTTAACTACTTGCTTACCTATCCTTATTCATTTTGTTTCTTTCTCTTGTCTAATTGCTCTGGTAGTATTTCCAGAACTATATTGAATAGGAGTGGTGATAATGGACATCCTTGTTTTGTTCCTGATTTTAGGTTGAAACTTTTCAGTTTTTGTCATTTAGGAGGATGTTGTCTGTTGGTTTATGATATATGACTTTTATCAGGTTGAGGTACAGACCATCTATTTCGATTTTCAGTAAGGTTTTTGTCATGAATGAGTGTTGGATTTTGTCGAAAGCTTTTTCTGCATCTATTGAGATGATCATGTAATTCTTGTCCTTGGCCCTGTAGATATGGTGTATTACATTTATTGATTTGCGTATGTCGAAACATCCCTGCATTCCTGGGATGAATCCCAGTTGTTCATGGTGTATAATCTTCCTGATGACTTGCTTTATTTTATTTGCCAGTGTTTTATTGAGGATTTTTGCATCTATGTTCATTAGGGAGATTGGCCTGTAATTTCCTTTTTTGGATGGTTCTTTCTCTGGTTTTGGTATTAGGGCAATACTTGCTTCCAGGAATGAGTTTGGGAGAACTGCTTCCCTTTCAATTTCATTGAAGAGTTTGAGGAGTGTTGGCATTAAGTTTTCCCTAAATTTCTTGTAGAATTCAGTCGTGAATCCATCAGGACCTGGGTTTTTCTTTTTTGGTAAGGTTCTTATTACAATTTTCAATTTCATTAGCTGAGATTGGGTTATTCAGCAGTTTTACATCTTCTTCATCCAGCTTTGGTAATTCACAGGTTTTTAGGAATCTGTCCATTTATTTTGTGTTATCAAACCTATGTGTATAAAGGTTTTCAAAGTAGTTATTGATGATCTTCTCTATTTCCACAGGGTCCATAGTGATTTCACACTTTCCATTCATTATTGCATGAATTTGAGATTTTTCTTTACTTTTTTAAATTAGGTAGGCTAGGAGCTTATCAATCTTATTTATTGATTCAAAGAACCAACTCTTCGATTCTTTAATTCTTTGTATTGTTTTCTTAGTTTCAATTGCATTAATTTCTTCTCTGATCTTGCTAATTTCCTCCCATCTTTGGGCTTTGGACTTAACTTGCTCTTCTTTTTCTAGAAGTTTGAGGTGCAGCATTAGGCTGTTTATGTGTGTTCTTTGCATTTTTCTAAAGTGGGAGTTTACTGCTATAAATTTCCTTCTGAGGACTGCTTTCATTATGTCTGACAGGTTCTGGTAATTTGTGTTTGCATTTTCATTCAATTGTAGGTATTGTTTAATTTCTTCCTTAATTTCTTCTGTGACCCATTGACAGTTTAGAAGAGTATTATTTAATTTCCATGTGTTTATAGGGTTCTTCTGGGGGTTTCTGTCATTAATTTCCAATTTTATTGCACTATGGTCAGATAATAGGCATGGAATTATTTCAGTTCATTTGCATTTATTTAAGCATGTTCTAGTATATGATTAGTATATGGTCTGTTTTAGAGCATGACCCATGTGGAGAAGAATGTGTATTTTGATGTTGATGGGTGGAGCACTTGGTACATATATACTAGGTCCATTTGTTCACAAGTTTGATCCCATTCTGCTATTTCTTTTTTGATTTTTTGTTTGGTTGATCTGTATCTTTGTGACAGTGGGGTTTTAAGGCCCCCTGTTATATCTGTATTATTGATAATTAGTTTTTCACGTCTATTAAGATTTGTCTTACATAGGTGGGTGCTCCAATATTTGGTGCATATATATGATTGTATATTTATGACTGTAATCTCGTCCTCTTGAAGTTTTCCTCTAAGAAGTATGCAGTGATCTTATCTCTTTTGATCATTCTCAGTTTGAAGTTCACATTGTCTAAAAACATAATAACTACCCCTGCTTTTTTCTGGGTTCCTATTGCATGGAGTGTTGTTTTCCATTCTTTGATTTTTAGTCTGTGAATTTCCTTTTGAGTTAAATGTGTTTCTTGTACACAGCATGTTGTTGGATTTTGTTTCTTAACCCACTCTGCAAGTCTGTTTCTGTTTATTGGTGAGTTGAGACCATTTACATTGAGTGATACATCTGATATGTACTGACTCATCCCTGTCATGATATCTTTCTGTTGTTTGTTTTCTAAATTTTCTGTTTAATTGTTTGCCCAGCTTAGTGATTTCCTTTTGCTATTGTTCTTAAGATTGTAGTTATCTTTGTCTCTTTCTAGATTGTCTTTCAGTACTCTTTCTAATGTTGGTTTTGTGGCCATAGATTTCTTCAGTTGGTCTTTGTTGTCAAAGTATCTTACTTCAGCAGGCATAGCTGTTGGGCCGAGCTTG
>RJWM01042640.1:0-14239 GCA_004363535.1 Dasyprocta punctata | reverse complement strand
AAAATAACAACAAGATTCTTATAGGAAAACTACAAAATGCTGATAAAGGGACTAAAAGAAGAGCTAAATAAGTGACACACATACAGGAAGACTCGATATTGTTAAGATGTCAGGTCTTTCAACTAGATTTGTAGATTTATGCAACCCCAGTTGAAATCCCAGCACATTTTATAGATTCTAAAGTCTATATGAAGAGGGGAAAAAACAGAATACCTAGTACAATACTGAAGTAGAACAAAATTTCTTTATTGCTTCCCTTAGATTTTCTACATTGATAACCACATCATCAGCTACAGGCATTACTTGAAATCAAGACTTACTGTAAACCCACAGTAAGCGAGGCAGTATGGTCTAGGTCAGTGCTGATGGACCCAAGCCACCACGCCACAGTGGGCTGTTTGTATCACTGAAAGCTCTAAAAGATTCACCATCACCAGTCTAGGTGAAAGAATAAACAAGTAGGCCAATGAGACAGAACAGAGAACCTGGAAACGGACCTATAAAAATGTAGTCCACTTGTCTTTGACAAAGGATTGAAGGCAACACAATGAAGCAAAGGTCGTTTTTTCAATAAATAGTACAGGAACCATTTTGGACATTCACATGCAAAAAAAGCAATCTTACCTTATATCCTTCCCACAACTAACTGAAATGTATTATAGACCTTAGTGTAAAATGCATTACCTGCAAAATTCCTAAAAGATAATATAGGAGAAAACCTACACGCCCTTAAAAATGACAATGACTTTTTAGATAGAATAACAAAGGCATAGTCTGTGAAAGAAATCCCTGATAAACTGGACTTCACTCAAATTAAAGTCTGCTCTGCAAAAAGCAATGCCAAGAAAAAGAAAAGAAGTGCCAGAATCTTTCGAAAACATTTCTTTTTTAAAAATAATTTTATTGGTACATTTTGGATACACATAATGATCACATTCATCATAGGGAAAATTTGCATCTATACATGATACATCTAAATTCTTCTTTTTTTCCCATTCCTCACCCCACCCTTCAATCCCTCTTCCCCTCCTTCTTTATAAAAGCTTTGTTTCCATTTTTTCCTTTTATTCTCTTTTTTTCTTTTCCATTTCTCCCCTCACCCCAGTTCTTCTTCCCGTTTGAACATTTTCTTCGTATTTCACAATATTTACTATGCATTTTGGTCCTTTTTTACACTTTTGGTTTCTCATACCTGAGAAATGTGATATTTGAACATGTGCATCTGATTTATTTCACTTAAGAGTATAGTCTCGAGGTATATCCTTTTACCTATGAATTCCTCAAGTTAACCCTTCTTTATGGTTGAGTAATACTCCATTTTATTTTTTAAAGAAGTTTATCCAGCCCAAATATCCATCAACAAATGAATAGATACAGAAAAAAAATCTTTAAAACACATCTAATGATAGTTACCAAACAGACAAAAAACTTTTTAAAATGTGATAATAAGACAATAACAGTTTTCAAAATATGCAGAAGGCCTTAATGGACACTTCACCAAGAGACATACAGATGGAAAATAAGCATATGAAAATATGTTCCACATCATACGTTACCAGGAAAAAACAAATTAAAACAATAATGATATACCACATCTTCTAAAATGGCCAAAATTCAGAATATTGACAATAATAAATGCTGGTGAAGGTATGGAGCTACTGGAACCCACTCTCTGGTACTGGAGATTGAACTGGAAGCCTTTGTATAGAGCTCCATCTGCAGCCCTTTTTGTTTGCTTGTTTGTTTTTTTTTTTTTTTTCATATTTGCTTTTGTTTTTCTTTTGAGACAAAACTTAAGGTCTCTTTAAGTTGCCAAGGCTGGGATCAAGCTTACAGTCCTCTTACCTGAGCCTTTTGCAGTGATGGGGAGCATTTTAGAGCTTTTGGTCATACAAATATCCAGTTGCAGCACACACACCATACATAGGTTCACCACCACTGTGAGTGCTGAGATCACAGGCACGTGCCACCACACCTGGCTCAGAAACTCACTCATTACAAGTAAAAATGTAAAAGGATACAGCCTCACTGAAGACGGTTTGGTGTGCACTCTTAAATCCAGATATGCTCTTACTGTGCAACTCAGCGGTCACACTCTGTGGTATTTATTACTCAAAGAAACTGCAAGTTTAGGTCCACACAAAACTTGCACATGGAAGTTTACAGCAGATTTTTTTTTTCATTTTTACCAAAACTTGTAAGTAATCAAGGTGTCTTTCAATAGATCAATAGATAAACTGGGGTAATTCTGACAACGGAATATAATTCATTGCACAGAAGAAATGAGTTATCGAAGTATGAAAATCCACAAAGGAAACTTAACAGCATATTATTAACTGAAAGCCATGAATTGGAAAAGACTAAATAATTTATGATTTCAACTCTATGAAATTCAGGACAAGGCAAAACCATGGAGATAATAAAAAGAGCAGTGGTGGCTGGGAGTTGAGAGAGAGGGAAAGGGACAGCTAGGTGGGACACAAAGGATTTGAAGGGCAACAATTATACTCTGTTTAACACCATAATGATAGGTAATGTTGCATCTTTGTCCAAACAAATGTGGAGAGCATTTTGAATTTGAAGGCCCTAAGGTAAACTATGACCTTTAGACTATTATGGTGCATCAGTGTAAGTTTAATTGTAATATATGTACCTCTCCAGGTGGAGATACTCACACTGGGGAAGAATATCCAGGATAATGAGGGAGAACGTCTACGGAATTCTCTGTACCTTCTTCCCAATTTCGCTGTAACCTAAAACTTCCCTAAAGTATAAATTCTTTTAAAATGAAAGCGTGAGCATATATTGTCAATACCTAGCATGAAGGTAGTAGGGCATATTACTATTGATCCGACAGATATTAAAAGGACAAAAAGTAAGCAAGCATTGAGAACAACTTTATGGAAATAATTTTTATACTTTAAATACAAGTACAAATTTTTGAAAAATAAAACTTACCAAATTATATAAAATGAAATAGATATGATTATTTGCATATATATTAAAATTTTTCTCTAGTATAAAAAATTTCTCCATGAAAGAAACTTCAGGCCCATCTGATTTCGCTGTTGACCTCTAAGAATCACTGAAGAACTAATATGAGTGTCAACACAAACTCTTTTAGAAAATAGAAAAGACTTTGTTTCTTAACTGATTTTATGAGGCTCATAGAACCTTGAGATAAAGCTTGACCAGGAAATTACAAAAAAAAAATACACAATGATATGTTTCATAGGCACACGCACAAAAAAATCCTCAATGAAATATTATTAACTCAAATATAACAATTTATAAAAATGGTAATACAACATGATCAACTGAAGTTTACACTAGCAATAATAAAACTGCCTTTTACCTGGTCTTATGGGGAAAGTATTCAATACATCACCATTGAGTATTATAGGGCTTTTTAAAGATGTCCTTTGTCAAGATTGAGATAGTTCCCTTCTATTTTTAATTTGCTATAAGATTCTAGCATAATGCAAATTACATTCTGTCAAGTGCTTCTTTTGTGTCTATTGAAATGCTCAAATAGTTTTTCTCCCTAAATCTGTTAATATGATGAATTACATTGGTTTCACAATGCTAGAAAACAGAAAGACAGAAGGAAGAAATAAAATTGTCTCTCTTCATAGGATTGTTTACTTAGACAGCAGTTTTATTCATAATAAACAATTTCCAAAACCAGAAATATTCCAGGTGTCTATCAAGAAGAGAATGGCTTTTTTAAAAGGAAAAAAAAGTTTTTGTGTTACATTTCTGCAATGTAATACTACTCATTTCATGGGATGCCATACTAATCCATTCATACAAAGTTTGAGAGTAACAAAACTTATCCATGATGGAAAAGCATCAGAGCAGCAGTCACCTCTGGGCCTGTGGCAGCGATCTCTGACTGAAAGTGGCGAGGGAACTTCCAGGATAGTAATCTTCTTATGTGCATCCATAGGGGTTTTGACTACAAACGTTTACACTTATTAACAATTTATCAAATGGTCCAATTAAACTTGTGCATTTCACATATGTACCTATTAGCTTTCAAAAGAACTATAAGCAAATGTTGAAATCCGTAGGTTTAGTGATATGAATGATGATGTGTAAGAAGGAAATATGCTGACACCCTCAATTTACTTTGAAGTCCATTTTAAAATGACTTCAGTCCATTTTGATTTTTGTTTAGTGCACAGTGAAAGATATGGATCTAGTTTTAATCTTCAGCATGTGGAAAGCCAGTTTTTCCAGGCCTACTCCTTAAAAGAGGTTATTTGTCTTCCAGTGAAGGTGTTTGGCACCTTTGTCAAAGATACAATGGCTAAGTCTATCTGGAGTATTTTCTGCATCTTCTAATCTAATTCATCCTCAGGTCTGTTCTTCTTTTTTTTTTTTTTTTTCAAATAACATACTGTTTTCATCACAATAACTTTGCAGTATAATTTCAAGTCAGGGATAGTGATGCCCTCTGTCTTGCCTTTGTTGCCCAGAATTGCCTTTGCTATTCTAGTTCTCTTCTGACTCCAGATGAATTTTAGGACTGTTTTCTCTAATTGTGTGAGATACAATTGTGTTGGCATGTTGATTGGAATTGCATTAAATCTGTACAACAATTTGGGAGTGTGGCCATTTTTACCATATCAATTCTTTCTACCCAAGAGTAAACTATATCTTTCCATTTTCTGATATTCTCTTCAATCTCCTTTTGCAGAGTACTATAGTTTTCAATGTAGAAGACTCAGTTGCTTCATTAGATTGACTCTTAGGTATTTCACTTTTTTGGGTGCCATTGTGAAAAGTGTTGTTTCCTTAATTTCTCTTTCAGTGTACAGAAAGGTACAGAAAATCTATTGATCTTTGAGTGCTGACTTTGTATCCAGTTATGCTATTGAATTTTATAATTAAATCTAGAAGTCTTTTGGGGAATTTTTTAGGGTCTTCCATATAGAGAATTGTATCATCCGCAAGTAATGATAATCTAACTTCTTCCTTTCCTATTCTTATTCCTTTTAGTTCTTTCTCTTGTCTAATTGCTCTGGCTAATGTTTCCAGAACTATATCAAATAAGACTGATGACAGTGGACATCCTTGTCTTATTCTTGATTTTAGAATGAAAGTTTTCAGTTTTTGACCATTTAGTATGATGTTGGATGTTGATTTGTCATAGATGACTTTGATGCAATTGAGATAAAGGCCATCTATTTCAATATTCTGTAAAGTTTTTACCATGAATGGATGTTAGAATTTGTCAAATGTTTTTTCTGCATATATTGAGATGATAATGTGGTTTTTGTCCTTGGCTCTGTTAATATGGCTTATTGTATTTATTGGTTTACATACATTGAACCATCCCTGAATCCTTGGGTTGAATCCCTCTTGGTCATGGTGTATATTCTCTTTGATGATTTGCTGCCTTCTGTTTGTAGGATCTTATTGAGGATTTTTGCATCTATGTTCACTAGGGAGATTGGCGTGTAATTTTCTTTTTTGGTTGGGTCTTTCTCTGGTTTTGTTATTAGGGTAATGCTTGCTTCCAGAAATGAGTTAGGGAGGATTGCTTCCATTTCAATTTCATTGAAGAGTTTGAGGAGTGTTGGCATTAAGTCTTCCTTGAATTTCTTATAGAAGATCTAAACATAGGTAGAACTCATGAAGACTTTGGTATATAGGCAGAGACTTTATGAACAAAATCCGAGTTGTGCAGGAACTAACAAAAGTAATCAACAACTGGAATCTCATCTTATTAAAAAGCTTTTTCACAGCAAGGGAAACCACCAAAAGAGTGAAGAGACAGCACACAGTGTGGGAAAAATTTTGCCAGCTGTTCCTCAAAGGACTACTATCTAGAATATATAAAGAACTCAAAAAAATCAGACCTCTCAAATTTAAAAAACCCATTCCAAAAATGGGCATCTGAAATAGACATTTCTCAGATGTACAAGTAGAAATAGCCAAAAAATATGAAAAAAAAATGTTCAACATCATTGGTCATTTGAGAAATGTAAATTAAAACAGTGCTGAGAGTCCATCTCAACCCAGAAAGAATGGCTATTATCAAGAAATTAACCAATAACAAGTGCTGATGGGGCTGTGAGGAAAAAGGGAGCTGAAGGGAGTATAGATTGGTGCAACCACTGTGGAAATCAGTGTGGAGAGTCCAAAAAAATTAGGACTAGAGGTTCCATTCAACCCAGTTATTCCTCTTCTTGGTATCTTTCTGAAAGAATTAAGAGCATCATACCACAGCAATATATGCACACCCATGTTTAGAGCAACACAGTTCATAATAGCTAAATCTTGGAAACAACCCAAATGCCCATCAACTGATGAATGGATTAAGAAGATGTGGTTTTCAATACAATGGAGTACTATTCTGCCATTAAAAATGACAAGCATGAGACATTTCTAGGTAAATGGATGCACACTGAGCCTATTCTCTTAAGTGAAATAAATTGGATACACACGTGTAAATACTACATTGTTTCTATGGCATGAGAAACTAAAGGTGTAAATAAGGACCAAAATGTATAATAGATGCTGTGAAATAGGAAGAAAATGTTCAAATGGGAGAGGGGAAGAAAGGAAGGGAATAGAAAAAAGGCAATAGGAAGAAAAATTGGATACAAACTTTTGTAAATAAGGAGGGGAAGAGGGGTTGAAAGGAGGGTAGGAGAATGGGGAAAAAAGAATCAAGTCATATCACAAAGAGGTACAAATTCCATAAAATAAACGTGATCATAATGTATACCTAAAATGCACCAATAAACTTAATTAAAAATAAAGAGATAAATAAATAAATAAATAAAATGACTTGACTTGTACATAAAGAATATATGACAAAGCAAATGCAATGAAATGCTAATTTTAAAATCTAGATTTCAGGCATCTAGATGTTCCATCTAGTATTTTTAACTTTTCTATTTAAAATTTTCAAACTTAAGATTTTGCACCATTGACTGAAGAAGAGAAAAGCAGAACTTTTTTTCTTTTTTCTTGCACTGGGGATTGAACCCAGGCCCTCATGCATGCTGAACATGTATTCCACCATTCCACCACTGAACTATGCCCACAGCCCCTGCAATTTTTTTAATGTGAATTCATATTCATAACAGACAGTATGATAAAGAAAGTCTGAAGTTGAATGATGAGTGACTTTTTTTTTTTTTTTGGGCATGTGAGTCAGTACCACTTCATTCCACAAAGAGTAATAATTAACTTACATAGAGGTCTCAGTTTACCCTCAAATTACTCTAAATACTTTGGGTGGGTTCTCAACATTACTCTTCACACCAGCCATTCCCTTCATATCTCATATGGAAACATACTGCAAAGATGTTCTTTCCTTGCAACATTCTACTGCTGTGTGCAGAAAATGGTCATTGTAACTCACACATATCTTGGTTACTTTTCTCTCATTGTTGAGACTAAATACTTGACACCCAAAATGAAGGAAGGAAAGGTTTATTTAGCTTACAGTTTTTGGAGGTTTCAGTCCATACTCAGCTGGCTCCAAAGCAGGGTGGCATGGGTGAGGGGCAGCCGTTCAACAAGGGTAAAAGGGCAAAAAGGAAGAGTGTGCCTTCTTCCCTCCCTTATATTGTATGCTATCTCCCCGTCCCTGGGTGGCTGCAGCACTCACACTGCCAGTCCTAGCACTAGACAATGAATCAATCACAAATGCTAGACTCAGACACTTCCATGACTGTATGAGACTTTGGGAGGACACCTAGACACAAAGCACAACATTCCACCCCTGGCCTCCCAAAGACTTACATACATCTTTTATGTAAAAGACATTTAGTCCATCTGCAAGAGTTGCCAAAGCCCTGACGGTTTCAGAATTGCTGAAAAGTCAAAGTCCCAAGTCTCCTCCACGATCCAAGGCAAACTCTTCATTGTAACCCCCTGTACAAATGAAAACAAAGTTAAACACTTCCAACATTCAATGACACAAGATCAACATTACCATTTCAAAGGATACAAATGGGATACAAAGGATTGGGACCAAAGGAAGTCCAAAATCCATCAGGGCAAACATTAAGTCTTGAAGTTCCACACTCAGAATCTGAAGCAATCTGGTTGTGAGCTCCAAAAGGATTGGGTAGCTCCACCCCCACCCCAGCACTTCCAATGGTTTTAGCCCCAACAACTTGTCTCTTGAACTGGCTTTGCTCTCTCCTTGCAGATTTCCTTAGACAATTCACACTCCTGGTTTTTCCAAATTTCTCAATTCTTTATTGCACATTTGGCTTCACACTTACAGCATCACATACTGCCTGCTCAGGGGCACACCGCCTGGCCTCCCACACCTTCTGAAATCAGGGTGGAAGCTGTCTTAACCTCAGAACTCATGCATTCTCCATGCGCCTAAAATCAGCGCCATCTGAATGCTGCCAAGGTCTGCTGCCAGTTGGAGCAGCAGCCAGGCTTTCCTGTCTCTTGGCTGTAGGGGTAAAGTGCCTTGATCACTGAGCACTCTGAACCTGAGTGTAAGGAACAGATTCTCTATGTCACCTCCATTCTAGAACCTGGTGTGGCTGTCACCATTTTGGAAACTCATATGGCCTCCCCCACCATTCTGGAGCATTGCACTCTAAAACTTTCTTCTTCAAGATGAATCTTCACTTTTGCAGTTTTGAGGCTGCAAAGGGTGGAGACCCATTGCCTCTTCCCGTGATGCCTGCAGGTCATCTTTTTTATTTTTCTGTTCCTTTTCAGCAACTGAGATCTCAGCTCTATCTTCACAGCCCATAGCTTTCTGGCCAAACTCACAACATTTTAAATCACCCTGCTGGGCTCTTTGCTGTTGATCTGCAACATAAGTCTGGCTAAAATCCCCCAACAATAGCCATGTCACCACCTCAACATTTGACTGCCTTGAAATTTCTTTGCCAGATTTATCAGTTCGCTGCCCTAATCTCAGTCTCAGGCAAACTCTCTGGACATGAGAAAAATGCAGATAAACTTTCTGCCAAGCCATAACACACATCCTCTTGAATCCAACAACAAATGCAGTCCTTCTTCCCAGCAGAAACCTCCAGAACCTGATCTTTATCAGCAGGCTTTCTATCAGGACTTCTGGTCTCCTGAGCTCTGACCAGAATCTCTCATATAGAACAGGCTAAGATGTTACAGCTCTATTTTTTCAAGGAACATCTCCAAACCACTCCAAATTCTTCCCACAAGCTATTCCCAAAGGTTCTTGAACCACATGGTCAGGTATAGTCATAGCAACAACCCCACTCCTCTAGTACCAAATTCTGTCTTGGTTGCTTTTATCTCATTGCTGAGACAAAATACCTGACACCCAAAATGAAAGAAAGAAAGGTTTATTTAGCTTACAGTTTTTGGAGGCTTCAGTCTATACTCAGCTGGCTCCAAGGCAGGGTGGCATGGCTAAGGGGCAGCCACTCATGTCTGCTGCAAGCAACAAGAGCAAAAGGGTAAAAGGGAAAAGTGTGCCTCTTTCCCTCCCTTATATTGTATGCTGGCTCCCTGTACCTGGGTGGGTGCAGCTGTCATACCACCAATCCCAGCACTAGACAACGAACAAATCACAAATACTAGACTCAGCCACCTCCATGACTGCATGAGGCTTTGGGGGACCACCTAGACACAAACTGCAACAGAACATCTACAATGATTCAGAGACCAATGACATTCTTGGGATTAAGCAATGTATGGATTATACAGAAAGAGATTGTGGCCTTGACAGGAACTTGGTGACATACAATGACTATTCCAGGATTAAAATTTACACTCTCCCATAAATATAGCAGTACTAATTTCTCAAAATACTACATGAAAATATTTACTGGTGATCAAAAGACAATACTTGAGTCCCCAGTATGTCCTCAACCACTTCCATCACCTGACTCTCTCCCTTAGGCTCCTGTGTCATCTCATGTTCAGCAACCTTCTGCATCTCTAATTAGCAGAGACCCAGGTCTTAAGATTCTGGACTGTGCCCCAAGTCTGCTATGATTGGTTCAATTAGTCAGTAACCATGAAGATCATCAAGGTTTAACCAGATACCAGATTATACTCAGGTTACTGATGAAAAATTTAGGGCACATAAAATATCTAGTAAGAGTTATCAAGGCTAATAGCCTGTTTAAAAAAAGCTTAGTCTGGTGACCTATTTAGCCATAGACCCCACAGTCTCAACATCAAAACTATCTACATGAGGCTCATCCCAAATCATCTTCCTGCCTCCGTCAGCCTTGGTGACTGGCTACATGAACTGTCCTAAAGCAGACTGGCCTTTGAGTGACCCTACCTAGAGAGATGTTCTCATGAAAGAACAGTCTCCTTCACCAGACACTTAGCAAAAACATTGTATGCAATAATTACAGTGAGTCTGTGTACACTGGTGCCAGATTCTGGAAAGATCATTTCCTGCCCCTTCTGCAATTTGACCATGAAAGTTTATGCAGTTTGTTTTCTGTTAACCTAAGCTGAGTAGGTATCTCTCCCTTATATTCAAAGATTTCTAATAATGCAGTTTTATCACACTCCTATAAAGATGCAGAATCAATCCATAAATGTTGGAGGGGTAAGGGAATTACTTTCTGGTAGCATTTAAACTAGAATTAGGCCTTAACAGATGATAGAATTTAGATAAGCAAACTGAAGAGGTGAGAGCAATCCATATCAACTTGAATAAAGGTACTATGACTAAAATACAAATAAAAATTCTACAGCTATCATGATGTCTGTTAAACAGAAAATTCTCAAAAAAATTTTCATTAGAATAATTAATAATTGGATCAATAAGGGAATGAGTACAGTATGAAGAGTACATGCATACCAAGTTCCCAAGAAGAGACGCACGCCTACGCATATCAAAAAGCCGATAGGACTGTACAAAGTACAGGAAATAAATCACATGAAAGACAAGACAGGAAATTATTTTATTTACTTTTGTTCAAGTAAATATTAATCCTTTTATAAATCAACATAGAAAATAAAACTTAAGCATGCCATCTTACAGAAAAATCTGTATCTGAATAACCTTTACCTTCACTTCAGTGATTTTTACTGTTATATTAGTCAGCTTTCCTGTTGCTAAAAATAATTCCCAAGATGCACAATTTAAAGAAGAGATTTGACTTGGTTTATGTTTTAAGGGAACTCAGTCAATGGTCTTCTGTTCCAAGGCAGAAACATCATTACAGAAGGGCACTGTAGAGCAAAACTGCTTTTTTCATGGACACCAAGAGATCAGATACACTACCCAAGGTCAGAAGAGCACCCCTCCAAACACTTAAGTGTTCCCAACCCAATCAAGTTGACACATAAACTTTAACACTCACATATCTATTAATAAATTCACAGTTACATTGAAAAAGAGAAAGTAGTATAAGAGTTTTGAGCAGGTAGGGAACAGAAAGAAAAATATATTTAATGAAGACTTATTTGACCTGCAGCATGAGTAGCTAATTAAGATGAGGGGGTGATTAGGGGAAGTTAGTTATAAGGAGAGTGAGAAATAATTCAGACTCATAAGCAACATGACTGGAAAAGAAAGGATACAGTCAGAAGACATTTGAAAGAAAAATATCACCGATGTCATTGATTAGTTATGAAGGATAAAGGAGGACAAAGAGCCTTTATAGAAGCTGAAATTTTCTTCCTAAAATATCACTATCATGTCCCAGCTTCATGTTATAGATAAGAGAAATGGCAAATAACAAACATTCTCCTCTGAAATTCCCTACAAGTCAGCCACTCAGAATTCCGGTGCTAAAACAACAGTCATTGTGAAGGACATTCTCTGGCCTTATGTTTGTAAAAAAAAGAAGAAAGATGAGAATTACTGCTCAGAGCAACTTTGCCATTACCCATAACCCAGCAGTAATTTACTGTGTGTGTCCTCTGGCCGGCTGGGTTGTTTGTCTTCCATATAAACCTCTGATCTTCCACACTGGACCTAACAGAGCCTTGAACAAGTCCCTTCTGCAGGCAAAATACGTTCCTGGTCAACTGGCAGAATAAAAATCAAAATACCAAGTTGCTGTAAGAAAAATAACTCGCCTTCTCTTGGACAACATCCCACACACACATACCCCTTGATGACAATTCCCTAGCCTCATCCAGGCCAGATATTCATGGATGGAACTGCCAGTGGTCTACCAAATGCCACCTCCCCCACCACACTATCCTTCCTAACTGATGGAACTCCTATCTGATTGGATGAAGCATTCAACTAACAAAAATATAACATTTCCTTGTCCCCATCTAGCTAAGGTGCATAATTTAGGCATATTAGCTACAAGGAGCTAAGGTTTTGGGGAGATATGACCTTTTTGTTCCTCCTCTTTTCCTCTTTTCTGTCACTTGTCAAAGAAGAGGACTAGAGTCCCAGCAACCATCCAGGACTATGATATAACACTGGAAATCATAAGCATGCTGACGGGATTCAAGACAAAGTACAGTGACCTAGTTCCCCAAGGGGCACTGCTGTAACAACTTGGGGCTGCCTGTCAGCCACAGGTCTGCTGCTGTATGTGTGTCAGCTCCTTGCATCTGGCCCTGCCACTTCATAAATTTTGAAACTGAGTTTCAGAGTTAAGTGATTTGTTCAAAGTCTCATGACTGGTTAGTGACTTGAACCCGGGACCCTAATAGTCTAATTTTTTTTTAATCTCAGAAGGACTTGACAAAATGATTCTAAAGATATATTTCATCTACACAACATGAATGGTCATTTTCAGTTTAATTTCTTCAATTTCACTTTGCCCCAGTTACCTCTGGAAGGGTCTTGCTAACACATTCAGGTACTTCCCAGCAAATGTCTGCTTTAGTCCAAAAGAAATTTATAAACCCTACCACCAAAAACTGAGGGTCCATGTCAGGTATTATGGCTAGAAAGTTCTATGACTATGCTTCTGAAACCAAAGAGGACCCTTCTCATCCACAACAAAAAAGTAGGAATTCTGGGCAGTCTTCCCAGAAGGTAATAGAGATGGCCTCTGCAGTACAGTGTGTCACTGTCCACAACCCAGTGATGGCTCCAGAAACAGACTGGAACCTCAGTTCCAAATACTGAAGATGGGAGTCTTCCATCTTGGTAAGGGAATCCCTCCATCTTTAAGCCTGTATGGTACTGTTCTACACAGGACATTTTCTGTACTACTGTGTGGCAACTATAAAACAGTTAACAAAACTATTCCATACTTCTCCCTGGCCTATGTTTTTCTCTCCCCAAAAACCCATTCCTTCAAAAAAATCTGTTCAAGAGGTGTCTGTTAAAAATAAGAAAATTTAAAAGTATGAGAAGGATGGAAGATGACCTTCAAAAGAGGAAAAGCCGTTTGGATGTAAAGAAGGTATATATGAGCTGAGGCAACTCACACTAGACCCAGAATGAAATGCACCTGAAACCAGCCAGCCTGGGTTCCTCAGGCTTCTGGGAATGTTCTCTGGAACATTCTGAGAAGTTCTCCTGTTGCAGGATCATTAGCTCCTGAGGGGCCCTGATCAATACCTATCTCCTAGCACCAACTCTTTCAAGGATTTTTATTTCTCTAAATCAAATGATGGCACTTTCTTAAGGACAAAATCAAATATAGCAAATTCTAGACACCATTTGAGGGTACGTCCAAGGCCCCTGTGGAGGATCTTTTGGGGGGAAATTGCCTAATAGGTAGGTTGATGTTAGAAAGAACAGACACATATAATTTTTCCGCTTCACTGTTTTATGCAAAAAACATTTTGGAGTACAAAGCTCTGCGCCTGGTGCTGAGGCACCAACCTGAAAAAGACTTAGGCCACACTCAGTCCTCTGACACCACCACTGTCTACTGGATTTTACATGGGCAAGTATGGAACCTTACATCCTTTACTCTTCCCCTTGTATGACCTACTGAAGTTGCCTAAAATATTTCTTCCACAAATGATGGAACTTATAACACTTCAGACAGAGTTACAAGTTTTGCTTCCATAGTCAGATTTTAGAAGACTCTACAAGAGAACTTTCAGCCATTTTTTTTAGAGTAGGCTTGCTGCTGACAAATTATTTTAGTTTGGTTTCACCTAACAATATGCTTAATGTTTCCTTCATTCAGAAGGATATTTCTGCTGGATATAAAATCCTGAGTTAGCAGCTCTTTTCTTTCAGCACTTGAAAGATACCAGGCTGCTTCCTTTGTGGTGAAACAAAGCTGCTCATCTCCTGGTGAGCAAAGAGAGGGAGAGGAAGGAAAAGAAAGAGGGGAAAGAAGGGGTAGAGGGAGAAAAAGGGAAA
>RJWM01042639.1:0-14338 GCA_004363535.1 Dasyprocta punctata | reverse complement strand
GACAGGTAAAGACATGTAGGATTGATCTGGTCTTATGAATATCAACTGTTCTCTCTGGCCAGTTAATTCATTTAGTAGTATAGACTTTTAAACTATCTTATGGATACCCTTATATAAAACTATGTCTTTTTTTTTTTTTCCATACCTTCCTTCCTCGGTTCCCCTTATAGTACCTCTTATTGTTTTCTAACTAAATGTCCTTACCAATTGAGTTTGGCAATTTTTTATGGACTCTATATTCTATGTTTGGCATTCATGTTTTACATCTCTTTCTTTAGCTCTACTAGTTTTTTATTAATGTCTTCTGGAGACTCATTCATCTTTGTTTCATTGGGATCATTATCTGTTTAGGTATATCTTTTTTGAATTTACTTACTGATCTGCTTTGTTACTGCCACTGTTATCATTTCTGATAGTTCAGCTGTGTGGTTTTTGATTTTCTCCCATTTGATACCCCCTGGATTGACTTGGGGGAGTTCGGAGTTTTTGGAGATATTCTGTTGCCTTATCTTCTTGTGTTTCTATATTTCATTTATTTGTTTGTCTTTGGTACTGTGATTTGTGGTTGATTATAGTGGTAGCTTTGTTGGTAGCTTGGAGACCTCTTTAGTTAATACCTACTTTTTAGTGCTGTCCTCTGGGCGTGGCTAAGTATTGGTCTTTGTCTCTGTCCCAGGATTCAACCATCTCTGTTTATTTGGGAGGGGAGGTTGCAGATTATTTTGCAGTATCAAGTTCTTTAGGAATGGGTTGCAGTATTGTTTATGGGCCCCAGGAAATCCACATATTGGCATATAGAGAAAATTAATTGATAGCACCTTATGGCACCTTGCCTATAGTAATAAAAATCAGCAACAATAATAGCATCAAATACAAACTGGATATGGACACACCCTAAGATCCTATAACGTACCACCCTTAACCATAGAAAAGAGATCTATAATTATAGTGTAAATGGTAAGACAAAACATACACCGACCTACAGCAAATATCCATTCTGTGGAACAGCCTTACCTCTAACAATGGAACAGCGCTCCACAGTAATTAGAGATATTTAACTATCCATAGATTCACAAAGCTCAATGGCTGTGCTGGTAGGGAGGGAGGATGTGGGAATGAAAGCACGAAAATCATGAAGTTTGAAAAGCTAAGCAATGAGAGATGGGGAGAACGTGATGACAGCGCATTAAAGGATCTGATGAAGGAGTAAGAGGAAATTAATAGTAAATTAATAATAAAGATAACTGAAAAACCAACCAGAAAAAGGACAAATAAAAAATAGAATAAACTAAAGGAAAGAAGGGGAAAAAAAGGGAAAACATTAAGAGAAAATGAGAGAAGAAAAGAGGACCAAAATAAATAAGTATAGATATTAATGACGATGATAATGAATAATAATAATAATAATAATAAAACAGGAAGAGGAAATAAAACTCCAAACACCACAAAAACAAAACAAAACAAAACGAAACACAAACGGAGGAAAACAAAATGGGTCGAAACGTTTCCGGTGTCTCTCCGAATGAGTGGTCTCCCTGGAGGCCCTGCAGTCTCGGGGATCTGAGTCACGGTCCCCTCTGTGAGCCTGTGGTCTGCGAAGCGCCCTCCTCTTAGCCTCACCCTGCCAGCCGGCTAAGCCGAGTCCCGCCCCGTCCATGTCGGACCGGCCAAGCGGTCAGGCCTCTTGTCTCCCCTGGACGCGGGCCACGGGGTGCGCGCTCGACTGGACTGCCAGACTCAGCGCCGTCACCTTCTCACCCCGCCACCTCCGAAAGCCACCCTGGAGGAGCCTGGCCCCCTGCCCCGGACACAGGGTCTGTGTGCTCCCCTGCCTGAGCCTGACCTCCCCAGCGGACCTCAGAGGATCCATGTCCAGCCCTCGGCCTCCTCTGTGGCCGCCTCCGTCGCTGAGGGTCACCGGGGCCCTGTGGCGGGGGAACCCTTCAGTCCCAGGGTGCCGCATGCGTGCTCCGTGGCTCAGTCCCATGCCATCAACCCCCTCCGGAGACGGTGCCCGACTGAAATCTCTCTGGGGTGTGGGCGGTGCTTCTCTGGCTTTCTTCTCCAGGTCTGCTCGGCTGTGAAGCTGGCGCTGTCGGGGTAAAACCTCCTGCTGGTCTGTGGGGCGCACCAGCTGTGGGCTCTTCCCGCCCGTGCCGCCGGCCCGTCCCTTACTTCTCCCCGAAGCAGCCACCCCTCCAGTCCCGCTTCTCCTGGAGGGCACTGGCCTCCTCCTGGGGCAGCCCCTGCGCTGAGGGGAGCCAGGTGCGGGAGTGGCTCGGAGCTGCTGAATTGTCACGCGTGGCATGGAGCCCCTCTGGTGTTTTTCCTTTTAACCATCAAAGAATGTTAAGTTCCTTCCAGTGCTTTCTTCATCCTGTGAGGTGACCACGTGGTTTTCTCCCCTTCCTTACATTAGCGCGGTGTTTTACATCGATTAACTTCCATATATTGAGTCATTCTGGCATTCCAGGAATAAATCCAAGACTTGGTAATCCTTTTAACACGCCATCCAAATTGGTTTGGTAAAATTTTATTGAGGAATTTTGCAGTAATTTGCATCACAGATATTGGTCTATAGTTTTTTCTCTCTCTTTTTTTTTTGTAGTGACTTTGGTGTAGGGTACATTCTCTCTTCTGCAGTTTTTTGGAAAAGTTGAGAAGAACTGATGCTAATGATTTAATGTTTTGTAGAATTCACCAGTGAGACCATCAGGTCCTGAGTTTTAGTTCGTCAGATTTTTTATTACCACTCTAATCTGCCTTTCAGTTAAAGGTCTACTCAGATTTTCTCTTTCTTCGTGTTTCTAGAAATTTGTCCATGTCACCTGGACTATGTAGTGTGTCGCAGTGCAGTGACCCACAGCACCCACTTGTAGAGCACTTCCTTTCCGTCCAGTTGGTAGCAACGTCCTCAGTTTCACTTCTGACTGCAGCAGTTCGAGCCTTCTCTTTATTCCTTAGCCCATTTAGCTAAAGATCAGTTTTGTTGCTCTTTTTAAAGACTCAACTTTTAGTCCCAGGGACTTTCTATATTATTTTTATTTTCTGTTTTATCTTTATGGTTTCCCTCCTTGCACTAGCTGTGGGCTTAGTTTCTTCTCTTTCTAGTTCCCTAAGTTTTCACGTTAGATGGCTGATGAGCCCCACCTGGCTTGCGTTTTGTGAAGTTTCCAGTTTTCCTTCCGTTATTGGTTTTGAACTTCAACCCACAGAGACTTCTGCTTTCCGCTCAGACTTTGCCTGCTGCGCTGGGAGGCGGGAAGCGCCCTGAGGGGCAGGTGGGGCTGTCTGCGGGGTGCGCACGGCAGGCTGCCCTCCCCGCACTGTCCAGGTGCCCCGCTGCCCCGGCCGGTCTCCAGGCTCTCCCATGGCTGTCTCACACACTTTGCCCCCATTGGCCACTGCGGTCACAGACAGGATTAGTTCTGTGAGGTGTTCTGCTTCGGCTGGAGTCAGAAACCGCTCCTTGTTAGAATTTATTTTTAAATTCAATGCACTGTAATGCAAAGGTCATAAATTTTCCCCAGGTTTGTCAGACGGGCACCTCTTCAAGTGGTCGTCAGGAGCTTTTGACAAGTCCCCCTCAGTTCTGAATGCTCCCCTATTGTCTGGAACAAATAACTTTTATTTTTTTTTGCTCCAATCCTGTAACTACCGTCCAGGCTAATTTAGGGAAAAGAGATTAAAAAGCAAATATTTGAAAATTACTTCATATTAATACTTTTCATTTCACGTCAACATCTTGAGGTTCTTTCCTCCTACTCCACTTTGCTTTTTCTTTTATTTATTTCTTGCATTCCCCTTCTCCCCAAAAGAATGCTTGTTTTCAGTAGCATCTACAAATTTATTTTTTGCTCAGTGCCACAATAAGCTGAAAAGGATTTGAGAATTGCAGACCCAAATCTACCACCAACACATTTTCAATAAATTCCAGGGTTTCTTTTAGTTCTTATCCTTACATAAATAATGTATTCAAAAAGTTCATAGATTAATTAGTCTTCTTCTGTGTGGTTATATTGTGAAACTCTAGATCTTGATAATTTTATAAATGTATATATATTATGGTTTGAGAGTCAAAATACTTTTAAAAGGTATATTTAGAGAAGACCCATTGCTCTGTCTCTCCTTACTATGAGTAAGGCTGAACATTAAAAAATATTTAAGGGTTTTACTCTTATAGCTAACCAGTTTCACTATGTTCTGTTTTATTCTATTTCTTTTTTCAGGTATTTACATTTTTTATATTTCTTTTGTGGAATTAGACTGTTTAAACTTATTTTTGCTGAAATCAATTTTGGTAAATCATACTTTCCTATGAAATACCCCCTTTCATCAGAATATTTACACGTTTTCCCTGGGCATTGTGGCGCATGCCTCCCAACACTTGGGAGGCTGAGGTAGGAGGAGCGTTGTGAGTTTGAGGCCAGCTTGGGCTACAACGTGAGTGCAAGGCCAACCTGAGCTACATAGTATGACCCTGCCTCAAAAACCTAGGGCTGGGAGTTTGGCTCAGTGGCTTAAGTGCCTGTCTGGCAGGCATGAGGTTGTGAGTTTGATCCCCAGTGCTGCAAAAAAATAAAATAAAATAAAAGAATATTTACACATTTTCATAGAATTGTACAAAATAATCTGTGCTGTTTAAAAACTCTTCTTTTTCATATGAATAACTTCCTTATTTCTCTTTTATATCCCATTTTTTTCATGGTAACTAAACACTTGCCTGTTTTTTTTAAACACCAGAATTTTGAGTTATTAATTATTTCTGTGGATTTTGTATCTTTATACCTCATCATTTTTTCTTTTTCTAGATTGAGGCACAATTCACACAACATACAGTTAACTTTTTGAAAGAAAAATGCAGTGGTATTTAGTGTCCTCACAATGTTGTGCAACCACCTTTCTCTCCAGTGTGAACATTTTTCAGCATCCCATAAAAACACCCTGTACCCACTGAGTAGTTAGTTTTCATTCCTCATTGTTTCCTTCCCCTGTACCCACCCAGTCACCTTCCGCACCTACGGCTGGGCCTGCTCTGGGCAGGTCCTGTAAAGGGACCACGGCATCCGTGTGGTGACAGAAGGGGTGAACTCCTCAGCATCGCCCTCCTGCCCAGCTTGCACTGAACAGTCACCAAGCACTGCGCGAAGGAGGCCCAAAGGCAGTGAAGATTAAAGATTAAAACACACAGATTCCCTTATCTACAGCTCCAGAGCCCGTCTGAGGCCTAAGGGAGAGGCCTTGACAATCTGCGACTTTGATGTCCCACTGGCGTCGCATGGCAGTTCTCCCTGACAGATTAACGGGGCTCAGGGCGTCCTGGAAAGCGGTTCCGGAACTGGCCCCGGGGCCCACGCAGGCCCTGTCCCAGCCGGCGCACCCCTTAGCCAAAGCGCCTGCTCTCATGGAAGCTCGCCTGCTGCGCCTCTTGACAGTGCCCTCAGGGACCTAAATAAACTCTCGTCTTTCCCGCAGTCCTCGTCTGCTGGTAAATTCTTCCACCGCGAGTCACAGGCCCCTCTGGCATGGCGCTATGTGACCTTTTGCATCTGGTTACTTTCACTGAGCAAAACGACTCTAAGGGACACTCAGAGTGGTGGCCTGGACCGGGCCTTCGTCCCCTTGGGTGCTGAACGGTGTCTGACCCAGGAGAACCCACGCTGTGTCTGCCGCCCCCACTGGTGGCCAGTCGGGTGGGTTCTACTCTTCGGGTATTAGACGTCACCCGTGTTCTGTTCCCACTGCTGGTGACAGAGTGGCCGGGTCACGGGCTGTCCTTTGTGTGGCTTTAGACCATTTGCCCAAAGGGGCTGTGTTTTTTTCCACCCACATTGCCTATTAATTTCTGCTTCTATTTTCATTAGTTCCTGATTGTGCATTTTTTGGTTTACTTTATGGTTCATCTTCTGTTTTTTTTTTCTTTTAGCTGGGAATTTAATTCACTTATTTTCACTAATTTATTATTGCTGGTATAAGTTATTTATGCTTATGAATTTTTCTCTGGTAATTAAATTATGGCATTCCGAAGTTGCTGATATATAGTGTTATTATTTTTAAAGAAAACTGCACTTTCTGCTTTTATTTTGCCTTTTACCTGAGTGTTGCTTGAATGAGATTTAAAATTTCTTGGCAGAAAATGTGTTTTTAATTAGTTTTAAAATTGTTTTTAATGCATTATAATCAACAAGGGTTGTTTGCATCATTTTCACTTTATGAACAGTATGACCGGTGTGTGTGTGTGTGTGTGTGTGTGTGTGCACGCGTCCCCGCGCTTCTCGTATTTCCTGCAGTTTTTGCTTTATACAAGGGGTTGCTGTACTGTCTGCAGCATTGGCATTGAGAACAGTATGTCTCCACTGGCAAATAATGTCACTTTTTTTTTTTCATGTTTGATGCTTTCTGGTCTGCATTCTACCTTGCCTGATAGCACAATCAAAGCCCTGCTTGTTTATGGTTTCCATTTCCTGGACTTTTCCATCGTTCTCAATCACTCTGTATAGAGCAGTGGCTTGCTCTGGAAGCGTAATTGAAAATCTTTTCCTTTTAATAAACGAGTTAACCCTGTTCAGGCTCCTGCTGTGCCCGCTATGTCTGTGTCCGCTCTGCGCTGACAGTGAATTTAATATTTATTGGATGGATCACGTTACATGGATTTTGTTTTTTTCTCCATATGGTCTGTTTTATTTATATTTTTTGTTGTTGTTTCCTTTATTATTTTGTTACTTTAAAAAAAAGACAGCTTCATTGAACTCTACTTCACATGTACAATTCATCTACTTAAATTCTGTAACTCATGGTGTTTGGATATTGTATTATTCTTTTTAAACTTGTGGTAAAACAGATATAATAAAAAATTGATCATCATAGCCTCTTGGAGAGCACGGTTCAGTGGCATTATGGACACAGTGTTGTGCCACATCACGTGACACTCTTCCTAAAACTGTTTCTGACCCCACAGAAACACTCTGTATTCATTCAGCAACGATCCCCTGCCCCGCCCCTCTCCGTTCCTGGTCCCCTCTCTTCTCTCCCCCATGAATCTGCCTGTTCTGTCGGGCCCATGTAAGTGGAATCACACGGTGTTTATCCTTTTGTGTTCGGCTTATTTCACTCAGCATAGTAGTTTCAAGGTTTATCCACATTACAACATGTTTTTGCTTTTGCAATTCCTTTTGCAATTTGGGGGAAGTTGGTGTTGTTGTTTGAGTGACTGTTTTATTCTAATATCTTTTGTAATGTTTAATTAGCCAGAGCAACACAGAACTAGCATTTTCATAGGTAAAAGATGGTCAGAGCTTGGCAATTTCAGATGGTGCCAACTAATACTCTTTGGTTTGTCAGCGTTAAGTGACAACCGTCGCCTCCCAACCTGTTATTTATGTGACAATCAGCGGGCTTATTGTTTCCGCCTTTCTCCTCCCTTCCCCTCCCACATTAAGCTGCATTATTCTAACTTGGCAGAGCACGTCGCAGTTATGAATTGCTCTTCCTCTCTGGCCCCGGTCTCCGTTAGTCTTAGATTGACGATGAAGCCTCTTTAGCGCTCCCCGCCGACCTGCGTGTGTGAGCCTGGGGGAGGGCTGGTGAATATGTATTTCTTGGGTTCTTGCACATTCGAGGCTGCTTTTCATAGCCCGGGTGGTTGAAGGACAGCTTGGCCTGATGGTCCTTGCAATTTCCAATTAAGTTCATTCAGGTACTCAAAAATGTCAAGCTAAGTACACCAGTTTTTGAAGCCAAGTGAGATAGCTAAGTGAGAATCATTTACACTTTTCCGCCCCCGTTTCGTCTCTTAGCTCTGAAACTCTTGACAAATCTCATTCTTTGGACAGCCACTTTGGCATGGCACAGCCCAAGCCGGAACGCCGGAGCCATTTTCTCACATCACGCAGAGACAGACCCTGCTGTCACCGCGCGGATCTTATTAGGCGCCCCGTTTGATCCTGTAATTCACCAAGGGTGTCAGGACTGCGCGCAAACTTTCTGTACAGGAGGCTGTGAATGATGCTGCGGCCCCGCGGGCACGTCGGGCCTTTCAGGACAGCCTCTGAGCGAGGCTGTTCCACCTCCCATCATCACGGCCCCAGCTGCCTACGTCCACGCCCACGCCCAGGGACTCTGGAATGAGCCGGGCATCGCAAAGCGTCACTTCCCACTTCGAGGGTCTCCTTCCCAGCCATTTGTTTGGGGACCCCTTTCAAGAGAGAGTAGTGTCCTCCCCAGCCCTTTCCTTTAAGGATTTTAACGCATGCTATCAATGGAGCCCAATTAGGGATAGATTAATATGCAGATCCATTGATCTGCAATGAAAACTTTTCTTTGACTTCATAAACCTTTGGATCGGTGTCGTCTTTGTCATCTGACATGTCGTCAATCCGTTTACTAATAATATTATTCCAAAATGTCACCTTTTCCATTTCCTCTGCTTCATTAGTCTCAGACATGGTGTTGACAATTTCCAATCAGGCTGTTAAAATGAGCGATTCTACAATTATGTGAGTCATTTCTGCTTTAGCTCTTAATTGCTCGACCTCGTAACCAGCTCCTTGGGCTCCATCGGGCTCAGGGCAATCGATCTCAGGGAGGAGCTTGGTTTCTTAATTTGTGCTTACGGGTGCTTCTAAAAGGTCACAGTTTTTTTTTTTTTTTTCTTTTGTTTTTTTTCTTTTCTGGGCAGAAGGCATGTTGCAGGGTGAGAAGCTGGCACGCGGTTGGGTTGGCATCCTCGCCCGGTTGGATAATTCTTCCATCCAAGAGAGACTTTTAGGCTGAGGGGGGATAATTGTTGGGGCACGCGGCTCCCAATGTGCGACGATTCTCATTATGTTGCCTAATTAACGACTTAGACTTGGGGGTTACTGCTTGTCTTATGGCTGCGATAACTTTTCCAGCTTTAATTAAAACGCTGTCAATTATGGAGGGAATAAAAAGATCTGTAAAAGTACATCCGTTTAGACACGAAATACTTGAGGAGATCTGAGGGTTTACGGCTTTTGAAAATCAATTTTAAAGGGTTGTTGTTGTTTTTTTAAAGATGGTCTGGATTATTCAGTGTCCTCAAAAAACATAAATAAAATTAACCTTAGCAGGGAGTAAACAGAAAAGGATGTAGTATTGATTTATATTTAATTTAGGCACTAGATTTCTGAAAACTTCACGAGATGTGACTATTACCTGTGCACAGGTATAATAAAATACATTTTGAAAAGAAGGCTTTCCTGATGCTGAGGGTCTGTGCTAAGGCACAGATTTGTTTAAAGTATGTTAAATTATTATTTTTGAAAATATAAGCATTGTTTTTTAATTTCTAAAATAATAATTCATTATGAATATTGTCAAGAGACTTTGACTAGTTGTAAATGTCACATTTTTTTGGTACTAGGGATTGAACTCACGACCTGGCACCTACAAGGCAGGTGATTAAGTCACTGAGCTAAATCCCTGGCCCTATTTTTTGAGACGGGATCTCACTATGCAGTTCAGGCTGGCCTTGAACTCACTTTGTAGCCCAGGCGGGTCTCGAACTTGGAATAATCCTCCTGCCTCAGCCTCCCAAGTGCTGGGATTACAGGCATGCACCACCATACCCGGCTTGTAATGTCAATTAAAAAAAAAAAATGAAAAGACAAGAAGTAGCAGTGAGGGAAATGAACAAAATCAATTATGCTTTATTTATTTATTTTTGAGACAGGGTCTCACTATGCAGTTCAGGTTGGTCTTGAACTCGCAATAATCCTCCTGCCTCAGCCTCCCAAGTGCTGGGATTACAGGCATGCACCACCATACCCGGCTTGTAATGTCAATTAAAAAAAAAAATGAAAAGACAAGAAGTAGCAGTGAGGGAAATGAACAAAATCAATTATGCTTTATTTATTTATTTTTGAGACAGGGTCTCACTATGCAGTTCAGGTTGGTCTTGAACTCGCAATAATCCTCCTGCCTCAGCCTCCCAAGTGCTGGGATTACAGGTGTGTGTCAGCACACCATTGGCTGTATTTGGAAACAACCTAATACTGAGATGAGAGTCTTCATCACTGTGGTAAAGAAAACATGTGGACCTTGGGAGACAGAATTGAAAAGCATGGAATAAAGAGCTTCTCAAAAGGGAGACAATGTTTCCAGATCCTTGTAGAACAAAGAGCTTCTGTGTAAACAGCCGGTGTCCAGTCTTGGTCTAACCTGTGGGCTGATTGGGGTGAAGTCCAGAGTGTGGCTTCTAGAGACACTGCCTGGACAAGGAGTCACCCTTACCATTTTAGGGGCCAGAAAATGAGAACAGAATTCAGGATAGGCTCCTCCCAAAGTGAAGGAGCTGCTGAAAGAGGTGTTGGGGCTCCCACAGGGCGGCCACCATCTTGGTTTCACTTTGCACACAAAAGCAGTGCCAAGCTATAAAGATGCACCTGTTTGCTGTTGCCATAGCAAAATACCCAAGATTGGACAACTTATAAAAGCAGAGGTTGATGCAGCTCACAGTTCAGGAGTCTGGGGACTCTCACTTGAAGGCTCTGGTGACCACTGCGTCACAGCGTGGCCGAGGGCATCATGTGGCCTGATGGGGCAAGCTTGGGTCACCGCCTTTTCATATGAGGCCGCCACTGCTGCCATGGGCCGCCCTCAGGACCTCATCTCGCCCTGATTACTCCTGAAGACGCCATCTCTACATGTCAAGTTTCCAGTACACGAACTTGCACAAATTATTCACCTATTTCACAGAGACGTAGTACTGATGCATCTTTGTGGGGGTGTAATGCGGTAACTCAATACCTGCGTTCAGTGTGCGGCAATGGAGTGAGGGGTGGCGTTTCCGTCCCGTTAGCCATTAATCACTTCTATGTATTCATCTTTTCTAGGCATTTTGAAATATATTGTAAGTTGTTTTAATCAGTAGTTACCTCATGGTGCTAATGAAAAGCTACACGTGAGCCCTCTACGTGAACAGATGCCCCTTATTGAATTTCTTTCTGCCCCATCTGCTGATCCTTCCCCGTCTCTGGTGACTCCGCCCTGTTCTGTTCTTCCATGAGCTCGATTTGTTTGCTTCTAATGGGTGAGGACAGGGGGTGTTTGTCTTTCTGCGTCTGTGTTGTTTCAGTCAACATAGGGACCTTCAGTTCCATCCATATTCTTGCAGCTGATGGGATTGTATTCTTTTATGGCTGAGTAGTATTCCATTGTGTTAATATACCACATTTTCTTTATTCATCCATGGAAGGTCATGTTTTTGGTTATTGTGAATTGTGCTGTGATAAAAAAACTCTTTGGCTATATTGATTTCATCATCTTCGATGGGTATCCAGTAGTGGAATTGCCCGGTCATATGGTAGTTCTGTTTTTAGTTTTCGGGGACTCTCCATAGTGTTTTCCATAGTGGCTGCACTAATTCACATCCTTCCCAGTAGACGGACAGATGAACTCTTGGGGCACATTCAGCCCCGGTGGATGGGAGCACAGCACAGAGAGACGGAGAGAGCCTGAGTCTAAGGCCAGCACCGAGCCACAGCCTCACCCTGCACCTGCTGCACGCCACGACCCCTGCTGCACCGAAGACTAATGCAAGTTTTAGCTTGGATGAGGGGTTTAAATAACAGCCGGTAGGAGAGGGGAGGCTGGAGCCCCACCCCGGTGCTTGGTGCCAGGAGCAGCAGGCGCAGGGTCCTGGCCGGGCTGCCCACCACCAGGCAGGGCAGAACCGGCCTCGCCGTCACCGTCACTGCGCAGGCTGGCGGGGAACCGCACACCCATGCAACGCTGCACTGTGATTCAGAGAGGCGCCGGCTGAGGCGCGGGGTGGAGGGAGGCAGCAGACAGCCTTCATCTCCACACATTCGATCAGATCAGCGGTGAGGGATGGGTGGGTATCAAGGCTCACCTTTAAAGGTCAGCGCGGCAGACAGCCAGCCTTGGGGCCCGGACGCGCGCCTCGGGTGCCGTGGTGGAATCCATTAACTTGTCACTGCTGTCCCACAGCCCGCCAGATGACTTCCTCCGGACACAGGTTCTCCTCAGCACCTCCCACCCAGGCCGGGTCAAAATGCGAAGCCGTGCTGGAGAGAGGGATGGCGGCCCGGGCAAGCGATGCTGTTCCTTCCAAGCACTGAAGCCACAGATGCAGTGATCGGCTGCACACGTCCAGCGCCTGCTGTATGCCTGCCCCGGGCCTTGTGCAGGGTGCTTGATTCCCAGAGCACCTTCGGAGGGGCCATCGTCAGTCTGGGCATAGAGAGAGCGGCTTGGAAGTTCAGAGCACCGGGGGCCTAAAGACCCTGTTCTCAAAGTTCCAGCGGGGCCTGGTTCTCTCCCAAGCATGCTGGTATTCTGCCGGTACCAATACTTTTTCAGAGGCAGTGACTGAAAAGTCATGATTTCAAGCGGGGCTTGGTGACGCACACCTGCAATCTTAGCACTCTTGGAGGCTGAGACAGGACAATCACAAGTTTGGCAACTAGGTGATTTAGAAGGACCCTGTTTCAAAAAAAAGGGGGATGGTGCTGAGGATGCAGCTCAGTGCAAAGGCCCAGGGTTTAATCCTCAGTGCCCCCCCAAAAGTCTTTTTTTTTACTTCAACAGAAAAGCCTGATCACCATGGAAAGTCTGGAAGGCACGGAGGCTGAGGCAGGTGAGTTGGGACACCAGGTCTGGGACGCGTGGCTCTCTCGCCCCTTTCCCTCCGCGGCCACACTTCCCACAGGCCTTTCCCAAGCCCCTGCCCCTCCCAAGCCCCGGGGAGCTGTCCCACCCCACCTTCCAGAGCGGGGGGCCTGAGAGGCCCGGGGGCAGGGCAGCAGCGGCACAGGGACCCAGGGCAGGCGAACCGGGGCTGCTCTGCCAGTGACAGGAGAGGACCACGGGAGAGGACAGAGTGAGACAGGAGGAGATCTGGGAGGCCCTGGAGGGGCGTCCTGGGGAGGGAGCGAGGCCCTGAGCCGACCCTGGGCTGGGGTGCCGGCTGGTGGGTGGCGGAGCACACCTGGACACCTGGGGTGAGCTCAGGGTGCTGGGTGGAGCCGTAGAGGCCTGCACTCAGGAGCCAGCAGGGCGCCCTCTGGCAGGTGAGCAACGCCAGCCCCACCCCCACCTGCCCCGCCTCCCACGCCTCCAGGTGGTCGGGCCCGCCTGGGCTGCCCCGCGCCACTTGCCCTGGGACCTATAAGGGGCTAAACTGGTCACGCACCTGGGCTTCCTCCTCTGTCCAGTGGCCACAGACGCCTGGCCCCTTGTGAGGGCCGTGTTTAAAGGGGTCCTCCAGAACCTGTCCCCCAGATACCCCTTCCTACACATCCAGGGCTCCTGTCCCCAGCCAGACACATGCTGTACCCCCAGACCTGCCTTTCCACAGGGGACCCTACACTCCCAGGGACCCCGAAGAAGCACCACACAGGGCTGGGGTGTATGCTCTGCTCAGGGTGGGCTGGCCTCTGCGCCTTCCGTCTGGGGCCTCTCAGTCCGCAGAACTGAGTTTCTGAACCGTGCCCTCCGAGGCTCACTGCCCGAAATCTTTCAGTGCCAGGCTGCCCATCACCCTTCAGAAATGCCCCGATCCCCAGGGATGCGCCCAGGGACGTGCCCCTAAGGTGCCTGCCCAGCCCTGGGCCCGAGAGGGATTCATGGGGCCCTGAGCTTAGCTGTCCCTGCCCACTCCCTGGTGCACGGCGCGGTGACGCGTTTATATACAGGGAAGGGAACGCCGGAGACAGCCAGCACCCACGCGCTTCCCTGCTCGGCCGTGAGCCCAGCGTTTTGCGTGCCTGAACTCTGACCTCAGCAGCTTCAGGCGGCAGGTGCTGTCCCCACTGCACAGGTGGGAAACAGACACAGAGAGGTTAAGGAACTCGCCCAAGGGCACACAGGGAGGATTGGGATAGCACACAGAAGCTCTGCAATGAACGAAAACCCGCATTAGTTCTCTGCGGGAAACGCAGAGAAATTGACGCCTGGTGGGCTTCTTCCCGGGCTTTCCTGTGTCTGGATCAACCGACTTCGGTGTCCCCGTGACAGGGCTGTGGACAGACTGGCCAGCGGGCTTTGCGATCTGCTCCCGCCATCAGGTCGGTGTCACCCTGGCGAGTGTTTTCACTCCTGGTCCAGGGCACAGTGGGCCGGCGTGCGCTGGACTCAGCCCCTCTTGGGAACACAGGGCACTTCCTGCTTAAAACATCGGGGCGACAGATCCACCGGGAGCTCGGTCCTCCTGCCGGTCTTCTTCCCCGCGAGCGATTCCTAGAAGCCGGGTTCCTGGGTCGAAGGCCATGCAGAGATGAGGGCTTCCGAGGAGCCGGGCCACATGCCCCAGGACGGGCAGAGGGACACCACGCCTGCCTGCCGGACACGCCCTGCC
>RJWM01042638.1:0-14240 GCA_004363535.1 Dasyprocta punctata | reverse complement strand
TCACTGGTTTGAAATGAAATGTACTGTAAATCTAAAATACACACCAGATTTCTAAGACATTTTATGGGAAAAAAGAATGTAAAATGTCACATTTATAACTTTTACACTGATTATATATTGAAATGGCAATATTTGGATTAAACTATTAAAATTAATTTCACATATTTAATTTTATTTTTTAATGTGGCAACTAGAAAAAGAATTTAATTACATAGCTTATATTTCCTTTGGACAGCTCTATTCCAGATAATCATTTGTGCCAGAAAAATTTTTTAAACTAGTTTTGTTCTCTTTCACTTTTTATCTGCCTCACGAGGGGTGGATCTATTTTATCTCTCATAGTAAACATCTGTCTTATTCATCATTTCCCACCATCCTTTGACTAGCCCTTCCTTATTGGCAGAAATTCACAACCATGAGCCCCATCCCTCCAGGGTAGGTGTTAGACCTTGAATTCCCAGCCTCCCTAACAGCCAAGATGTGCAGCTTTGACCTTTATGGAAGGAACCGGAAGTGAGCTTACATGAAGGATCAAGTTATGAGTGGCATTTCCAATTCCATAGGCCCAGGTGGCATAGGCTTTGATGGTGGCTGTCCTGGAGGAAGTTGCCAGGTCAGGTTCCTGCTACTGTGGGTGGTGACAGCAGCATTGGTTTCTGGTTTTTCAGTTCTTCCAAGACTGCAAGTATCTCATTATCTTTTTAAAATCAAGTTGCTTTCTGCTGAACCATCCAACTCAGCTTCCATTGCTTGCATACAGAATCCTAACTGATACATTAGGGTTTTTTTTTTTCAAAAAAATGCACTATCTCCAATTATTTCTAAAATATCTTCTTTTATTTTAACAAATTCTCTTTTTCTCCAGCTTATTTCCTTGTTCTTTCCCTGTTTTTCAAGAAGAGTGTTGTCTTCGCTTGAGTTCACCAGTAAATAGAGCCTGTAGCAAAACTTTACAGCCTAACACCTCAGTGGGGTGTGCAACCTCATAGAATAGGTTGAGGAAAAAAGGCGGTGAGGCAGGACTGAGAAGAGCAAGGGTAAGAGGCACCACTCAGAGGCCCAGAATTCTGTAGCTAGTGAAGCTCACTGCTCTGCTCCTGATACAATTTCCGAGGGGACTTGAGGACTACTATCTCCTGAAATGTCTTCAGGAAGAGAAGATGACTAGACTGTACCCACTGGTTCCTGTCTGTCCCCACTCTCTGCTTATGATTCAAAAGTCAGCCCTGCAGGGCATTAATTCTTTATGTCCAGGTTGTGTCACGCATCTTCTCCAGACTGCCGTGGGTAAACCAGAGCCTCCCAGATCAATCTAGCCATGACTGTGGTCTGTCACTCCCTTTCTGACAGCATGATTGTGAGACTCCTTCCTCTGTAGTGTAGTGAGGAGCAGAGGCAGTTTCCTGACTCCATGAGTAGTGTTAATGGTTGATACACTGTGTCAACTTGAGAAGTTTAGAAGTTTAACTGAGATACTCAGCAGGGAGGCAGGGTTCTTCCTCTGTAAATATCCTCATCCTGTGCAAAGGGGGACAAGGAGGTTTTGTGAGTGCTACACCCACCCTGAAGGGGTGGGAGTGGCCTGTGTATGATACAAGGCAAGAGAAGAGGCTTTTTGTTGTTGTTGTTGCTGTTATTTCCCCCTTTTTGGCTCTGGCTGCCTTTGCTTTAGCTGCTGCCTTGAAGTGTTGCCCCTGTGCCATGCCACCCTACCTTTGAGTCAGCTGATTATGGACTGAGACCTCCATAAACAGTGAGCTAAATAAACCCTTCCTTCCTGATTTGGTGTCAGGTATTTTGTCTCAGCAACTAGAGAAAAGTAACCAAGACAACCAGTGAGTAATTTACTGACCCCTGTCAAGCCCCTTCTAAGTGTCAAGGCAAGTAGTTTGGGCCCGAGGATAATGAGTAGGAGGATGTTTGGGAGAGGACACCACCTAGAGCTCCTCGGTGGTACAAGCAGAATCTAGTACACTTTACCCCCTACATCCTTCAGATCCACTTGTAACCTCCTATAACATCTGGAGCACACATGAAAACAAGATGCCTTTATTTCTTCCCCATGAGGAGTGATACAGCTCAATTCTTCAAGATGATAGCCTGTGGCAGTTCCTGAAATTTGTATGTATGTATGTATGTATGTATGTATGTATGTATATATGTATATATGTATGTATGTATATATTTTGAGAAAGGGTCTCACTTTGTAGTTCAGGCTGGCCCTGACTACTCTCTGTAGTCCAGGCTGGCCTCGAACTCACTGTGATCCTCCGCCTCAACCTCCCAAGTGCTGGGATTACAGGCATGCACTACTATTACCTGGCCTAAAATTTTTAAAGCAGGTTGGCAAACCAAGCTACTGTTTCTGTTCCTGTGGCTGGTTCCTGGGTAATAATTCAAATTCATCATCTTTCTCCTCTTCTTCCTATTCTGGATTTTCTTTCCCCTCAGCCATAGCTACAATTGAAATAGGTTGCTTGTCTGGTGGATGACACAGATCTCTTCCTCTAGGGATCTGTGCCCTTTCCCTGGTTGTTGAGACTGTCCACTGCATGTCCGGAGAGATAGCTTGATGTTTCCCTGACTTCTTATTGTGTAGCAGCTGTCCAAGTTCCTCATGCCACGGTGAGTTATCCCAACCATTGTAATCATTTCTTCCTTTACCTGCTAATGCTTTGACATGAAGACGCCTAAATAGTTGTGTGGTGTTGAGAGAGGCTAATTCTGTATCAACTCCTTTGTTCCTGATACAACAACCTATATTGGTCATTGGTTTAGTGCATGTGCCATATTTTGGCAAATATTCCACTCTCAAAAGCGTCTCTCTAAAGCAGTGCCTTAACTAAATCTTGGAGAGGTCATTACCATCCTAATAGGTTGAGTGCTTTTAGGTTAGTGTACATCCCCAAGGCGCGCGCGCGCGTGCGTGTGTGTGTGTGTGTGTGTGTGTGTGTGTGTAGGGAATGGAGAGTAGCAGGAGCACTTGGGAGTATGTTAAACATACAGAACCCAGACCTCACCTCAGATCTACTGAAACACGATCTGCATTTAAATGAGATTTCCTTGGTGACTGTATCTATACATGTTAAAAGTTTGAGAACTGGTGGGAGTATAAGGTAAGGCCAAGATGATGTTTACTGAAGCAGGACGATGCGGTGTGAGAGTGACAGAAGTAGGGGACAAGGGTGGAATATAGAATGGCCATGGGTTTGGAGACATGCGTAAGTTAAGTCATTTATAAGCATTAAGTTCTTTTCATTTATTGGTGAGGTACTTAGGGCTATAAAATGCCCTTTGAGTACAGCTACCTCTGTCTGTCACAAGCTTTTGTATGAAGACGTTTCCTTTCCATTGTCTCCTAGGTAAGTTGTAATTTCATTTTTTATTTCTTTTGACCCCAGAATTATCTAACAGTATATTGCTTACACTTGATTCCAAGTTGTGAGCATATTGTTGGTGACTTTTTAAGCTACTTACTTCTTTTTATATTAGATAATGAATAGAAAAGATAACCTGTAAAATATTTGATGGGATTTTTGAGCTTTTCCCTATGGCCAAGCAGATGATAAACTTTAGTAAATGCTCCATGTATGTTTAAAAATGTATATTCTGCATTTGAGAAAATATTCATTTATCTGAGTTTGTGGACTATATATATGCAATTCTTCTATGCATTTATTTTTTCTATCAGAGCTACTGATTTTAAACAAGTTATTTCTTCCACAGAAATTATATTTTTATGATATTCTTTTTGTATTTCTAATGAGTATTACTTTCTACATTTACTTGCTATGTTGTTTGGTTTAGAAATTTTATGCCCATGACATCCTCTTCATGCATTGTATAGTAATAAAGTTTCTCTCAATCCAGTTTGGAATTTTAGACTCAAAATCCAGCGCATTTGTTATGAATGCTACTACTCATATATTTTGTTTATTCCCAGGCAAAAATGAATGTTTGGATCCCAAACATGTTAACTGGGTGAAAGTGTCTGTTGTGTCCCTGAAGCCAGCTACATTGGCAGGGGTTGCACTTTGTCCCTTTAACCTTTCTTTTACACATTTCCCTCAGGAAAGGTGCCCTCTGGAATCCTGTAGTTGTCACTCCTAGAATGTAAACAAATGTGAATCCTAGTCTCCAAAGGTGTGGACTATATCAGACACATGATGCACTGCCCAGATCTCTTTAAGAATGGAGGACTTACTCCTGCATTTGCTAAAATTGCTTTCAGAAAATAGACCTAGTTCTCAACTCTCTTCAGGAAGTACTTGGGTCAAAGGATCCTGCCTATCCAAGATTCTGCCGTCTCTCTGGCCAGTCCATGTCCAGTTCTTGTTGCTATGGATTCTACCCAATCCTTTTTTTTCCCATTCACAGTTGTTGCTCCCCAAGCCACTCCCTAATAAATTATCCACTTGCACATCTCTGTTTCAAAGTCTCTCTTCTAGTACAGCCAGTTATGGCAGTAGGAAGTTGTCATCCTTAGGGGATGCACACTTAAGTGTGAAGTGTCATAGCATTGGTAACTTATTTTCAAATGCTTCAGAAAAAATATGTGCATTTGTATATGTGTAAAAGAAGAGACAGAAAGAGAAAACAAATGCTTTTCAAATGATTCAGAAAAAATATGTGTGTGAGTGTATGTATGTTATGGCTTGTATCTAGATATCCTCCCAAAGCCTCATGTGGTTATAGGTGGGACTTTTTCAGAGGTGGCTGAATCTAGAGTGTGTGATTGATTCATGGTGCAATGCTAAGAGTAAGGATGGGTACTTATTTAATCAGTCCACTGATTGGATTGGTACCACCCTATCCTGGTAGACTAGATATAATATAAAGAACAGGAAGAAGCTTGTCTTCCCCTAGTTGCTCTGCTATCTTCTGTCCACCACGAACTGTTCTCCTCTGCCAAGCATCCTGCCTTGGAGCCAGCTAATTATGGACTGAAATCTCTACAAACTGTGAGGTTAATGAACCTTTCCTCCCTTAACTTTGGGCGTCAAGTATTTTGCCTCAGCAATGAGAGGAAAGTAACTAAGACAATGTATGTGTAAAGGGAAGAGGTAGGGAGATAATGCAAGTATGCAAAATCTTAACAAGCGTTGAATCCAGATGGCTCATATATGGATGTTTATTGTATTGCGCTGCCTTTTCTGGGGATTTAACATTTTCCAAAAGATAAAGGTGAAAATAAAATCCTTATCTTCTATTTTCAATAGGTGTTTCAGGGGAAACAAAGTTAGATTTGTATGCTCAATTGCTGTTTTTACTTGAGACCTTCTTGTTATTTTTAATCTTTTGTTTTATTTTTCTAATAGAGTTATTTAAATCTGCTTGAATTTATGTTTGGTCGTATCTCATGGATTTTTGTAGTTTGTGCTCTTATTGTTATTCATTAGAAGTAATTTGTAATTTCTGCTTTGATTTTCCTTTAATTCCACGGATAATTGAAAGAATAAATTTTGGATATTCATATCTATACAGGTTCTTTTGTTTGTTTGTTTGGCTATTTTTTGGTTGCCAATTCTAGTTTTATTGCACCGTGGTTTGTGAAATGACCTATAGTGTTTCTGCCTTTTAGAATACAGTGAAATCTCCTCCTAGAATTCTGGGGAGATGGTTGTTTGAATACACCTCTGCTGCCTTTATTCTTCTATTTAAAACCATCAGCTGAACCCTTTGTGAGCCAAGCAGATTCTGGGATGTGCAGTGGAAATGAAATCCAGTACATCTCTGGGTTCTAGATGTACTCCTGTAGTGGAGGGGTTGGCAAAGTCACTTTTTGCCTCTGATCTTCATGAAAGCTCAGGAATGAGAGATGGTGGGTACAGGAGCAATAGAAGAAAAGTGGTGAAATCTGGGAATTTAACTTCCAGAAATCCAAGGATCTCCTAAGGGAGAGCTTGCATCTGCTCATGTGAGCCTTCTTTGGGCTCATGCTCCACCCTTCAAAAAGCTGTGGGAGAGTAAACAGATCTGCTGAGTTCTCTCTTTCCTGTGAAAATCTTGGCCTTTCCAGCTGAGATCACTACAGAGGGGAGGGAGCCCCTCTAGGCCCAACAACCTGCCAGCTGGTGTACTGTGGACCTAGCAAGGTGAAGACAACTGGGTCAGCTGTTACTCAAGGGATGACCCTGCTGCACATCCCAGCAGCTGACTTTCCAGCGAAAGAAAATACCAATGCATCCAGGGGGACCTGGAAGTGAGAAGGAGAAAGAACCAGAATATTGCCGAGAACAACAATAGGAACTAACAGCTTATAGAGGAGAGATGATAGCCTGAACTGAAGACAATGATGACACCAACACATAAGGATCTGTGATTAAAGTGTGGGCACATGCATATGTGTGCTCTGCAGCTCATCTTTCAGACTAAACGCTTCAAGTAATGAAGTAAGGAGAAGATGATTGTTGTCGAAGTCTGACGTGGAATTCCAAATGCAGAAAATAACAAAACATAAATTTGAAATTCCAGCTGGGTGTGGTGACACACACTTGTAATCCCAGCACTCGGGAGGCTGAGGCAGGAGGATTGCTGTGAATTTGAGGTCAGCCTGGACTACAAAGCGAGTTCAAGTCCAGTCTGAATTGCATAGCAGGACCCTGTCTCAAAAAGACAAAAATAAATAAATAAAATTTCAAGAAATGGAAAATATGAGGGAAAAACAAAGGTTTGGGAGAGTGAGATAAGCAACAAAATAATTACATAGTTGCATTATGCAATATTGGATTTATTACTGGAATAGTGGAAGTTCATAAAATGAAGCCAATGGAGTACAGGTAATATGTAAGTCAATATTGGGGGAAATTTTCACCGAAGTTTTTTCAATAAAGAGTCGAGTTGCAGATGTGAAGATCCCACTGAGTTCCAAGCAGATCTTATGGAGAACATCCTGAACAAAAATGTACTGACATTGCAACATAAGCAGTGGAAGCAAATGGTGGTGTAATGATATCTATGGACCTTGTTTCTTGAGACAAGGTCTTGTTATGTAGCTCAGGCTGGTCTTGAACTCATCATGTAAACCTGGGTGGCCTCAAATTCATGGTGATCCTCCTGCCTCAGCCTCCCAAGTTCTGGGATTACACTTATGTGCCACCATATCTGACAAACTGATGAGAAAAGAGAAACCATAAGCAAAAGAATAATTGTAAGTGCTGAAAGACACTAGCCTAATATTGAGGGTAGGGGTAGATAAAGATAGAGAATAAGAGCATTTAAATATCTTTTAGGGTTGGAAAGAATAGAGATAGTAAAGAATTATAACTGGGTCATCTTAATGTGGGGAAGTAGGTAGTACTTTTCATATAATTGAAGGTTATTGTAGTTGAAATTACGTATTTTTTTAGAATGTTAAAAAAGAAAAATAAAAGTAGACATACCAATGGTCCACAAGTGTATGAAAAATACTCGACACCAGTAATTACTAGGAAAATAGAAATCAAAACTACAATGAGCTATCACTTTACTGCCATGAGAATGACTGTTATTGAAAAGATAAAAATAAGATGTGGAGAAAAGGAAACCCTGCATATCGTTGGTGTGAATATAAATTAGTGCAGTCATTTTGGAAAACCATACGCAGGCTCCTAAAAAGAGCTACAAATAGAACTCCCAGTTCATTAAAATTCTAGCTACCGTATGATCCAGCAATTCCACTACTGGGTTTACATCCAAGGAAAATAAAATCAGTATGCTGAAGTGACATCTGCACTCCCATGTTTATTGCAGCACTATTTACACCAGCCAAGAGATGGTAACAACCCATGTGCCCATCAACTGATAAATGGATAAAGAAAATGTACATATACACATACACTGTGGAATACTATTCAGCCATAAAAAGAATGAAGTCCTATGGAATTCACAACAGTGTCTGTGGAACTGGAGATCATTATGTTAAGTGAAATGAGAGAGATACAGACAAGTGCTGCATGATCTCGCTCATATATGGATTATAAAATGTTGACCCCACAGTAGTCAAGAATAGAATTGTGGTTACTAAGACTGGAGAGAACAGGGGAGTGGAATGGTGGGAGAGGCTAATCAATGGGTGCTAAGTTATAGTGTGCTGTTTCCTAGAAAGATGACTTACAAACAATGTACTGTATACAATATTTCAAAAATCTGGAAGAAAGGACAATAAAAGGAATGATAACCATGAGTGGAATGGAAAAAATATAGAACATCAACATCTGTAAGAAAATATGTAACAAGTGGACACATTTTTAAACCAGAAAAAAATAAGGAAAGGAAGAGAGAAATAACAAAGTAAAATGGTGAGCCTAAATTAAAATGGAAAGATTATATCACTTTTATACTAACTTCAGATTTTGAATTCTCCTATGAAAATTCGAAGTCCATTCAATAGGATTGAAGAATAAAATCAGTCACATGCTACAGTTTGGAATACTGTGTCAATCAAAAACCAAACATGGGGTGATTTAAACATTCAATTTTCTTTGTACTGTACAGTAAGAGTCTAAGGTAGTCAGTTCAGAGCAGGGGCAGCTGCTCAGCCAACCTGTCTGCTCTACATCTAGTCTAACTTCCTCTCCTCAGCACCCTCTGCTGGCCTCAGTGGCTTACCTGGTAGTGTGACTCTTCATTTCTAAGGGATCCACCTTTTCAGGTTACCACACCATTGTCAGCATGAGGCTGTGATGGATCCACACATCTATTTACCAATGAAACTGGGTAAATGATCCGTACACCAAGCTCAGGCTTCTTTCTCCTCAGTCAGTTGGCCACACAGGACCCCAAACTCCATGCATCCATGTAAGCTGGGGAAGAGGCACTAGGTGGATGAAACAGGGTCTGGCTTACGTGTTCATGCTGCTCATGCTGCTCACTTGTGCCATCTGGTCTTCCTCTGCTTAATCCTTGATGTCCCACTTCCATCCTGGCCTGATGCTGGGTGCACCAGACCTTACGACTTAGTTGATGTGACAAAATGTGACTCACTGTGTTAGTTCTGGCTTCATGGCAATTTGCACTTCTATGGGCAGGTACCCCATCCCTACCAGGATCAAGTAGCATTCAAGAGATATTTATTGATGGGTGTGTAATTCTCTGCTGCAGATGACATGGCTTTGTTCCAGAACCCTATAGATCTGAGTTGTGGTCTACTCAGTGAGATTTGCAATAAATTTTACTCCCTGTGTTTCCCCCACAGAAATCTCTAATACCAGATGGCCTGCTAGGTCACATGATCCAAGCTTCAAGGCCACCAGAGTTCCCTCTCAAAGTCAACAGTCTTTTATTTCACCTATTGTTTGGGTCAGAGCAGTATTCCCAGGTTTGGAATATCCTGTCTCCAGAACTCAAAGAAGTATACCAGGCGTGGCAGGCGGTGTAAGAGGCAATAGTTTAACTGTGAAGGAGATAATCCAGCATGCTTCTGCAAGCTTCATTGGAATCTGTGATGATTTCTATTTTTATTTTTCATATTTTTAATTGGTTTTTTATTGGTACATTTTAGATACACATAATGATAGTACTCATCATAGGGAATTTGTAACTGTACGTGGTATATCTTGATTCTTTTTTTCCCATTCCCCTCCCCTCCTTTCAACCCTTCTTACCCTCCTTACTTAAAAAAGCTTTGTTTCCATTTTTTCCTTCTATTCTCTTTTTTCTTGTCCCTTCTTTCATTTTCCCATTCTTCCTCCCTTGTTTCCCTTTTCATTTGTGAGATGGTTTCCATCTTAAGGACACCCCCAAGGCCCACATGTTAAAAGCTTTGTGCTTTGTTCTCTTTTGATGGTGCTATTGGGAGTTGGTAAGATCTTTAAGAGGTGGGGCCTAATAGAAGGAAGTTAGATCACTAGACTATGCCCTTGATAGCAGGAGTATTGGTCCTCGCTCTCTCTCTTTCCCTCCCCCCACTTTCCTCTGTGAAGTGAATGGCTTCCTCTGCCATGTGCTCCTGCCAGGATATTCTACCTTGCCACAGGCTCAAAAGCAACACAGCCAAGTGACCATCAACTGAAACTTCTGATGGTGTGAACCAGGACAAACTTTTCCTCCTTTATGTTGCATTTTCTTGGGTATTTTGTTCCAGCAACAGACAGCTGACTGATATAGAACTCTAAGCATTACACTTATTTGGCAGAATTTCCCATCTTTGAAGAGTTTCACATCTTCTGGAGTGCTTTTATCTTGCCAGAGCCTCCATGTTCTAGCTTCTTCACCCAGTCCAACTAGCAAGTGTCACAGATAGAAGAGACAAGAGGAATTTCTGTGGATATGCAGCCAGTCCAGTTCACCTCAGATTATGTCATGAAAGGGAGCTCATGGCAACAGAGGACGTTTATACTGTTGTCCATTCCTCCTGAATATGAACTAGTTCTGATCCTCTATTTTGATAGGGATGAGAAAAGAACACCTTCGTCAGCTCCGTGGCTGCACATCATGTACCTGAGGCTGTGCTAATCTATTCCAGCAAAGATAACATATCAGGCACAGCAGCTGCATTGAGGCTACTGTTTGATTAACTTTGCAGTCATCCCCTGGATATATCTGGGCTTTGCAGGGGCCAGACTGATGAATTAAACATGATTTGACAGCAACTGCCACTTCAGCATCATTTAGGTTTATAAAGGTGACACTAATATCTAACATTCCTCCTGAGATGTGATAGTGTTTTGATTTGTCATGGTCATTTCCTGTTGGCTGGGGCAAGGTGGTGAGGCTGTTTCAGAGACTTCTACTGGCCTCTCTCACTCATATGGCTCTTACCCCACAGGCACAGAGTTAGTGTGGGAGCTGTGCCTGTTGCCAATGTGTCTATTCCAATTGAGAACTGGGTAAATGATCACAGAGTTGGTCCATGGTACCCATGGACCATTGTACGTCAGACTGTGGTCAGGACTCTTTCTGCCCTTCATATGCCTCCAGTTTAATAGGGAGGCCATGATGCTGCTTTGGGTCTCTGGTTTTTAATCTGCACTGTTTGCCAATAGTTTTTGAAATGCTTGAGTGTTCCTCTCTGTCCAGGGACCCAGTCTCTCCTTAAACTTATGTTTTTGGAATCCCAAAGTTGGCTCAGGTTTGGAAACTGGATTGTGACTGTTGTCAGAGGTGCCCATCCTCAACTATGTGATTAGGAAAGTTAATTGTGCAAAGCATGTATTGTTGTATAGAGGAAATACAGAATCCCTCATTCCTGTATATACTATGCACAAGCAAAAGACAGACAGGGAACACAGTAGACTGTGAGCCACACAGTGCATTGTCCTTGAAAAAAACTATGCCATTTAGTACCATGTCCCTGAAATGTCTCTTTTGTGTTCCCAAGACTCTTGTCAAGTCAAAGAGACATTGTAAGCACATAGGGACTGTACCGTCCAGATTAGTATTATCTAGGGACACTGGGAATTGGCAAACAAGTGTTATCTGTAGAAATTGCCTTCCTGCCCATATGCTAAGTCAGTTATTCCTTGAAATTCTGATCATATATTGGAACAAAGCAAGCCAATGATGTCCTTGCTATGTAGTTTAATCTTTAAAACCCCCTTTCTGCAATGGTTGGGTGCAGAACTGAGCATCACAGAGTGATGAGGACTGTGGTCCACTTTGGCATTGCAAACTGCTGCAGTCTCCATCCAGTCAGTGGCCACCAGGTCTTCTGAAAGTCTCCTTTCTGGCCCACCACCGCCAGATCTATGGATGGTCTCCTATTCACCCCGCCACCACTGGATTTCATGGGCGAGTTTGCTGCTGGATGCTCTTCTTTGTCAGTAAACTCAATCTGTCTTGTCCTCTTCCATTTCTACTTATTAATAAGCTGTAATAAGCCCTATGTATCACAAGCCATCTCTTGGTATTTTCTTTGGTTTCTCGACAGCCTACTCCACTGCCCTGGCACATCTGAGCTGTGGACAACACACACACACACTTACTTCCCAAGGATATTATCATGGTCACTTTCTTTTCTTCTTTGCACTTCTTTGGTTTTCTACATTTTTGTGGAGAGTTAGATGTATTCTGCCATGCCCAAGATTTCACATACATATATGTGTATCTTCCTATGGAAAGAGGCTCCAGAAAATTATCTTGGCCTAATTGGAGATGGTCATTCACTCACTTCCTTCTCCCCAAAAGATGGATGGAGACACTGGACATCACTTAAGAAGGAGTCCTGGGAAAAGATCCCTTGGAATCACTGAGCCTAACTCCTGTATCCCGAGGAGTGGGAAAAGAGCCCCACTTTGGGGAAAGGGTTTTAATCAGTTGCTTTGTTACAAAGTTAAACACATGTTTTCCTACAACCCTGTAATTTCACTCCTGTGTATTTACTCAATAACAATGAAAAACATATGACCCTATGAAAACATGAATAGTCACAGAAGCTTTAGTCATGATGACTTCAGACTGGACAGAACTCCGATGTCCATTAGCAGGTGAATGAATGAGCACATATCTTTAAAATTGAATACCATAGAATAGGAATAGAGAAAATGAACGGTTATACACTCAACAATGTGGGTGAATTTCAAAATAATTATACAGAATGAAAGAAGACCAAAGGAAGAGTATATAGTGGTGGGTTCCATTTATATAATATGTTCTAGGAGACGCAAGCAGGTGGCTGCTTGGAAATGGAGTGGGGAGTGGAAGGATGGAGGTGTGAGGGGCTGGAGGAAAATTGGGGTTGATTAGAATGGAATGCTGAAATTTAAATTTTCCAGAGGAGGCCCATTCTGAACAATTCCTGTTAGGAATTGTTGAGGTTGGGTAGTGTCAGGGCATGCCTCAAATTCTACAGGTAAGAATGATCTTGTATACCCCTAAGTTGAAGGGTGGTAGCAACCACAGTGTCTTCTGTTGATTTAATCTCCCTCTTTTATTTAGTATGTCTTACTTGTTATTTATTTTGTGGTAGTGGGGATTGAACCTAGGGCCCTGTGCATGCTAGGTAAGGGCACTACCACTTAGTTACACCTCAGTCCTTTTTTAAACTTAAATTTTGAGACAAGTTCTCAGTAAACTGCCCAGGCTGTCCTCAAACTTGTATACTCCTGCCTCAGCCCCTCAAATAGCTGGGATCACAAGCATGTACCACCGTACTCAGCTTCAACTTTAATATTAAAAGTTATACTTTCTCCAATGTCTTTTTAATTTTTTTCCCTCATAAAAGTCCTTTTTCCATGAAATTTTAATACCACAAATACAGTATATTTCTCATTTATTTATACATTGTGGTCCTCTGAAGGGCCATTAACCAATGTAGCAGCCAAGATTGGAGGAGGGGTTGGGGATTTAGCTCAGTGGCAAAAGCTCCTGCCTGACAAGTATGAGGTCATGAGTTCGATCCCTGGTACCAAAAGATTGGGGGAGGAGGGAACCAATTTTTGCCTCCTGGGGTTGACATTGACCCTGCAGAGAATGCTTCGCTCATTGGACTCATAAAAAACAGGTCAGGATGAAGTAGGTAGGTAACTAAAATGTAGAGCTACATGATTTGGTTCTTTGACACAGCGTAGTATGTGAAAGCATTGTCCCCAGCACCGTGCATTGTTGCAGGTAAATGAAAATGGAGAGGGCTGAAATGGGGAGAAGGGATTTGGCAGGTAGAGAGCTTTCTGTCCAGTGAAGTTTCAGTCATTTCTATGTGACCAGAGCCCTCTGCTGTACATTTTGGGAACATCTTCCCAGAAAGTAAATTTAGATCATTCGTAACCCTGCTGCTGTGGAATCACCAGTCATGTGCTGAGAACTATATTTGGATGTGAGGCCCAGAGAGGCTTAATAACTGAGTCAGAACCACACAGTGGTCAGTGGTAAACTTGGCACTTAGAGTCAGGTTTCCCTGAGCCCTGAGCCCCCTCCATTGGAGTGTGTGAGGTGCACATTTATAGGCTTTAGAAGGAGTCACCTTGGGCTCTAAGAAAGGAAGATTGGGGATAAGCTGGCTTGTTGGAAGAAGTTTGGATTATTTGAGGCACTATTGCCTGATGTTTTCCCTTTTCTCCTAGAAGGTGAGACAGAAGAGAGTTAGGATGACTTGGGCCAAATCCTGCTGGTGCTACCTTTTGTTCTACAGAGCCTGAGAAAAACCAGGAAGGGACAGCAGCGGAGAATCCTGATGTCCCTAGCACAGAAGAGACACCCAGATAAGTGTAAGGCAGAGAGGAGGAATTGAAGGTCAGGGGTGTGGCAAGCCCAGTAAGGGTAGGTCAGGAGGCTTGATTCCTGCAGAAGCTGATACCTCCCCCTTAGTGCAGTGTGGGCAGAGT
>RJWM01042637.1:0-14244 GCA_004363535.1 Dasyprocta punctata | reverse complement strand
CTCAGTGAATCTGTTGAGCTGTAACTCAGCACCTTTCTGATAAATGGCTCCAGTTTCTCAGCATTTCCGACAGATTTTGTATTATTACCTCTTAATGTTTCTAATGGCCTGAGGTTTTGAGCTGCTGTGGAAAAATCTAGAAATATGACAGTGATAATGTGAATTTTGAAATCGTATGGAGTTTGATTCTAAATGAGTACAGGACATCAAACTGTTTCCTGATTTTATTCCCATTTCTGTCTTGATTTTACTGAAATGCAATCACTGATTGAAAGACTGGCCAGGAATAGTCAGGATCTTGTTCTTCCATAGGTAGCTTTCTGTTTTTTAAGCTTTAAAATGTTGGGGAATGTGAGTGGGATATACTATTTAAGCTCAGTTCACAAATATTTTCATTGGAAATATTAAGAAAAATGTGCTTAAACTACTGAAAATATATTTAGCGCTTCATCCCTATCTACTGGATGCTTATTGTGCAAACCTGATCCCTGATTTTAGGAAGCTTCTATTTTATTTGCATCTTCACCATGTATATGCGACAGCACCCTCTTCCACATTTGACAGTGCTAGCAGTGGGCATGGAGCTCTGTCTCTCACAGGATAAATGCATGTCAGAATGGAAAAAATTCAGAGGTTTATAAACAAAAGGAATAGGAGAGAATGATGGGAAAATGATAAAAAAGAAAAGTGTGCTTAGTGAAAAGTGATGGAGGTGAGGTTGAAGTCACCAGCAATTGTGCTATGAGCCACTCATTGGCCCAGATGCCCTACTTCTGTTGCCCATTGTTTCAACCTTTCACACCATTTCAAAGGTAATATACTGTTCTCACCTCATATGTAAGGGAGCTGATACTATCAATGTTGTCCAGTTACCTAGACTTACTAGGTCAGGTTGCTGAGAAAAAGCATAATTTCTGACTGCCAACTGAGACTACACTTCCCCTCTTTTATGGCTCATTATAAAATATCTGTGCTGACCTATAAGTTGATAAATGCTAACTGGAGTCAAGGTACTTGAGAAGAAAATTATTCATGATTACAATTTGACTATAAGGCTTCTTTAGTATTTTTGCTCCTCTGAATCAAGAATAGAAATTAGCCAAGCCAAAGCTTGCGTTTTTCTCACCTGCATTGAAAAAATATTTATTAGCTCCATAATAGAAGTGTGTCCTCAGGATACAGTTGCTTGACTATTTCCTGATCATATACTGTCTTTGCTGCTCAAGTAATTCTCTCATTAAATATACTTCTTGACAAATTTTCCTTTTTCTTCAAAAAGTCTGTTCTAGTCTGTCTGCGTTACGTATTGACCTATTTCTTTTGTGTGTAGGTGGTTTTTGCAACTGTGCCTGGCTCAAAAATCTAATGACTGAATTTTCAGCTAGGAGCATAATGGAAATCCTTACCAAAATGCGTGTGTGCCTATTTCATTTCCAGCATGCTCCTGAGTTTGTATATTTGTGGCTGTTTATCTCATTAGACTGGGTTGTGCTAATGAGGCCAAAGTCATGACTTTGATGCCTAGGTGCTAGTTAGCACACAGTTCCTACAGACCAGAATATGCTTTCTACCCTGAGAGGTAAGTGCTTATGAGTGGCAATGGTCCTGCAGGGTCAGACAAGAGAATGAAGGTGAGTCTGAATAAATCTGCCATGATAAAAACAACTCAGTTGTAAAATCTTCCTTAATGAGATGTCTCCTGTCTGTAGAAACTTTTTTGCATATGAAAATAAGTGCATAAATATGTGGTAAATGTATCTGCAAGTTTTTAAAGTGAGAGTCTGACAGGTTTGGGCTAGTCCCAGTAAGCAGAATAAGTAAAATTACCACTGTGCCAGTACCAGGGTGGAGTTTCCATAAGAGGCCACTGCTGCTCAATTTCCTGCCTTTTCAGCCATGAGGGGAAAAAAGGAAAACAGAATCTGCAATTTTCTTCATAAACCATTATATAAATTACTCTATGTACAGAAGAGTGGTAAGTCCCAGCAAAGTTTTCTGGAAGGTCTTGCCTGGTCTTGGAAAAATCAGTTATTTAGCCAACATCATGGATTGAGGACATTCCTTATGGCTGGTTACCCCACAGAAAGAAGGAAAACAAATAGGGACACCATTGCCTTTTAGAAGTTAGAGAACTCCAAAACATGTGAAAAAGGAACAAGTAAGTCAACAGTGGAAACATGAAGAAATACACTAGCCCTTCATTATCCAAATTTCACTTTCTATGGCTCCAATTTCCCATGGACAAACACAGTTAGAAAATACCATATGGAAAATTCCAGAAATAAACATCCATGCATTTCAAATAGTGTGATGTTCTGAGTAGTATGATACAATCTGGCATTATCTCATACTACTTCACCTAGGGTACAAATCATTCCTTTGTCTGGCGTATCTATTAGCCACCTGAGTTATCACATTGACTGTTCTGCTGTTGCAGGGTTTGTGTTCAAGTAACGCTTGCTTAGCAGCCTGCTGCTAATGCCATTCACTTCACTTAATTTCATTACACAGGCATTGTATTATCACACATCATTATAAGAAGAATGGTGAGTGTAGGAGAATAAATGCTTTGAGAGATACCATAATCATACAACCTTAGTTACTGTGTATATTGCCACATTTATACTTTATTAGTTACTGTTGCTAATTTCTTACTATATCTAAGTTATAAATTGTTATCACGGATGTGTACGTATGAGAAAAAACATAGTACAAGCATCCACTGGGAGTCTTGGAATGTATCCTATCACATGTGAGGAGACTACTCTGTACTTAACTAAATATAATTTGATTCAAATAGGCAAATTGTTCCTACTAAGGATGGCTTTATGCATGAAGTATTCTTGAGCATAGTCTTGAGTACATCCATATGTTTCTCACACAGAATAGCAGAAGACATATTTTAATAGGGCAGTTAGGTGTACCTGATGTTTACTGGGTAGACTCCACAATAAAAGTGCAAAGTACAAGCTGTAGAGGCTAATAACAAATGCATTTTCTCAGGGCTAATGTCTGTTGTACTTTAAAAATCAATTACACAAAAATCTCCCCTGATTTTCTCCCTTGGCTTCCATGACATCACTCTTTATATGTACCCTCTAGATCATTGATTTTGTGTTTTAGGTATGAAGCCCAAATAATCTTATTTATGCTCCTTGTGGTGAATTAACTAATGATAAACTTATAACACCCAGCTAAACTGATTTAGCATGGTGCTAGGTGTGGAAGGTCCACCTAAGGATTGTTGCCAACAGCATAAAATGAGAACTGGAGGGGAAGATGGTGCACTTGTTGGTTCCCCTGGAGAAGCTTGTCACACTGGTTTTCCTGATGTGAACTCAGCTGTTCTCATCATCAGAGGAGCTCCACTCTTTGCTGTCTCTGAGGATGGCTGAGTTTCTTTTTGAGGAAACTCTGTTCCTTACCTTGAGTATTGCTTACTGTCTCCAGTGCAGATCCTGTAGCCTGCTGGTGTTAGATCCTTCATCCCACTGGTGCAGAGTTTCTAGCTTCCATCACTGACCTTTGGGCCTTCCTAGTGCAGACCTTTGATACAGACTTGCATGAGACACTGTTGTGGGCTCTAGGCCTCCAGTTAGACTCATGGAGTATATTGCCAGGGACGCTAGATCTTCAGCTGGATTCCTGCAGGACATTGCCATGGAATCCAAGTCTTGGCTGGATTCTTTGAGTCTCTAGTGTGTGGACAATTCTCCTGCACTCTTTTGAATTTGACTGTTTGGGTGAATATTGTAAAATAATCCTATAAGTTATGTGACCTCTGTTAAATCTTTTTCCTTTTAAACCCTTACTACAACACTCCTGTTCTTAAATAATATGTGCACAACTAAGACGTTGATGACTCCTCAGTAAATACTTCATGCCCTGACACTTGCTCTGCAATAAGACTTTTATAGAGAAATATCATTCAAAAGAAGCAGCATGTCTACAAGTTAACTTATCTCTCATCCCAGACATGATGATTCTTCAAAGTCACAAAATCATTAACTGGCAATCTTATTTGATTACTCCTCTCCCAGTCATGTCTTCCCAATCCAATTTGTGACCAGATACTATAATTCTGTTTCTAAATCTCATCTTCCCAAGCCTTTCTTTCCATGCTGTCATGGATGCCATAGTACAAGCCTCATTATTTATCATCTATTTGTCTCTGTAGTCTCTGGATTAGTCTTCTTGTATCAGTCAATTCTTCATAGAGCTTTTTGCAGTTCTGGGGATCAAACCTAGGACCTCTTTCTTATTGGGAAAGGACTCCACAAAACTTTTGGAATAAATATTTTAAAACTTGAAAATTGTCATGTTTCTGTCCTCTGTCTCAAAATCATAGATGTAATTCATTACATTAGTGTTAAAATCTAAATGTCAGATCACCAATTTGGTCTGGTGATCTGACATATGTCTTATTCTAGTTTTCATGAACCTTTTGTCCTTTCTCTTTGCTTTTGTAGACTGTTCTCTGAACCTGGACTTTATTCACATAACTAATACCTAATTTTAGTTTAAAAATCAACTTACTCACCACTCCCTCCAGAAAGTTTTCCAAGCTCTTCAAATCTGGCTTTTAGGGATCTTGATATTAAAATTTAGTTGTATGACAACTTTTTGTAGGTAGACAATTTATTTAGCAATTTCCCCTCCAAAACTGTGCTAACACTATTAGCTCATCTTTCATCTCTATTTCCCCCACACTTTGCAGATTCCTGATATACATTATGTATGCCATAAATGATGAATGAATTTCCATTTACATGAAAAACCGTTATTTTGAACTTTTAAGTTTAACTGAAGAACTTTGGGAGTCATTGTAGTCTTTTAAGAAGATGATGGTGTCCAAAGGATAGCTGCAGAAGGTTACAGGAATGGAAGGGACTAAGCACTTGAAATTTCTCCAAGATGTATGAAATCTGTTGCTAAGAGTAAGAATAGGATGAGAAGGAGGAGTTGAAGGACTATATAGCATTAGACTTTCCAGAATTCTGTTTTTAACAATCTTTCTGTAACTTATATCCACTGTGTTGAAATTTTCATGTGTTGAATGTAGAATTATTAAATATTTTGTAAATTAAATAAAAGAGAAGCCATCCTGTTTGAAGAAGTAACCATTTGTGTCTTACCTTTTAATTTTAGTGAAAACTTCAACAGTATTTTACAATAATGTCATCTTAACTTTGACGTTTATTAAATGAACGACAATGTTCAGCCTTTATCTAAACAACCTTTATTTTCTTTTCTTCCTCTCTTTAATTTTGTTTTTCTGTCAGTTAACCTCAATATTTTATTTTAATGTTAGCTTTCTTCTCTCCCCACTCCAAGAAATGTCCAGAAGTCCTAGAAATTAAAAAAAAAAAAAAAAAAGAAAGAAAGAAAGGTGACTGAGAGGGGTTAAGTCTTATCGCAACCATACAAAAAGATGTGTAATAAGACTCCCAACACTTCTTAAGCTTTCGCATCCTGTCCTCCCAATTATTCCAGGGCCCATAGACTGCTTGTCTTTCACAAAAGCTGTGTATAATTCCAAATGTCACATTGCAAAGAAATCGCTCTCCTGATTGCCAGGAAAGAAAAATGAAAAGTGATGCCTTCTTATATCTGGAATCTGGCAGCCTTTTCTAACTTGCCTGCCAGGATCTGTCTGGCCTTGGCTTGCAGAAGGTGGAGTTGCTCTGTAGCTCAAGGAGGTGCAAAAACAAACATGGGAACAAAACCAGATACTTTACTGCAAGAAATGTTCTCAAAGTTATAAAAGTGATATCCGACTTCCAGCTGTCACTATACACAAGGATTAAATTGGGCACAAAGGGCTGCAGAAACTAAATAAGAAAGAGTTTTATCCATTATAGTATCCAAGCAAGTTGCAAAAGATTGCCCCTAATGGACTACTCTTGATTCCTTGTCTACTTACTCATTCACTTGCCTCTATGTGTATTTTTCAAAGTTTGCTGTTCCTGCGAAGGTGGATGGCAACGCTTCATGCTCTTTCCTTCCTGTAGCCAAGAACACTCTGCCCACTGGTGACAACTTCCTTTTTATATGTTGTCTTTGTGGGGAGTCCTTTTTCCTTAGTCTTACAGTCTGCCTAAAATGTTGTTGGAATTAACACTGTCATCCAATGATCAAAATGTAATACAGGAATAGGCACATAGTAAGTACCTATTAAGCTTTCTTGGTTGGTAGACTGTCTTTAGACAGATATGTTTCAACCGTTATTTTCTAACTATTGATATCCATTATGCACAAGTTGATCTTTATCATATTTTCCTGTCCAATTTATGGACTGGCTCAACATCCATAAACTGTCCAGGTAACACATTACAATCCATGCTCACATATGACTGTTCTTCAGTCACAAGCATAAAATTTCTCAATCCCATTGCTGTGCTTAGTACCATTTCAAGGTCGAAGGCAGCTGAGAAGTATATAGCACAGTCTTAAAAGGTAATGAATCACATTTTGTGCAGTTCCCCAGCCTATATCCAATTTTCATTTTTAATATGGTATTTGCAGGCTAAAATTTATATGGAGGTTTTGTTGGCTTTAAGGTGAATGAAGTAGGGAGGATTTATTTTCAGCTACTTTGTAAGGGTAAAAACTCAAGCCTTTCTTCCTGTCATCAATTTTCTAGAATAAGATCACACCTGATATCTCTTTTAAATCGACTCCCTTTATTTGACTTTAACCATTTATGACTGCAGGAGCTGGAAGCACAGGCTTTCCTCTTACGACTCTTGGAGAACCACTTCCACATGTGGAATTGGGGAGTCAGGCATTAGGAGGAAAATAGGCTAATCTGATCATAAACCATGGAGCCCGCCTAAAACTATGTAAACACTGGCAGAAGTATTTCTTAAAGTACATGCCAGAAGGAGGGCAACAGTTTTGCAAAGTTTCAACCTTCATTCAAATTCAAAGCCTTCATTCAGCCTCAGGAATTCATACTTAGCAGTATGTCTCATCCCATGCCAGCTGACACCCAGAGTAATATTCTGCAAAATTAAATATTTTTGCTAGTGGTACTATTTCTTAGCTTTTTGAAAACATTTTCTAATAAAGGAAAATGTCAAAGCACAACAAAAGTAATATTTAATGCCATTCAATCATTAAAATCTTAAGCTGCATTATGAAACTCACAAGCTTTTATTTAACCACAACTTTCATCATTCTGAGTTAGTCAGTCATATTAAGTAAATTCCAATAGCTATCCCTGTCTTTGTCTATAGATAAAAATGTAGTAGGTGCTAATTCTAAAGCTCCTCACATTTTGTTTCAAATTTTGCCTTGCCAGTATTTAGTTTATTTTAAAAATTGTTTAGAAAGAAACTACCAAACCACACCGATGTCAGAACAATGTAAGAAGTGCCGTTATATTTTTATCATGGAAAAGTACCATAAATAACTTCACAATTATGAGTCATAATTACCCTTAACGAAAAGTTTGCAGTTGTGAAAAATAGAATATTTGTAGATATAATTTTAATTTATGTTTTACAGTTGTAAGATCTGAGGCAAGGAGAAATTTGTGATAAAAAATTATGGGCAAAAATGTGAGGCAAGAAGAGCATGTTTTATTTTTGGAATGTATCATTTCTGTATCTTTATATTTTTATTGGCTTCATAGACTTAATGATAGAATAGAGATAAGTTCTAAGAACTGCTTCTTTAGGCAATTTGTTATTTTGTGAACCTCAGCATGTACTTTCAGAAACCTAGATAGCATAAGTTCATCATTCCATGTGGCCTCTTGCTACAATAAAGAGACAGTATGTATGAGATGTACGAGGTTGCTTCTGTCATAACATGACATACTATTTTACTATAGCATTTATAGACAATTACAATAGTAACATCAAAAATCACTGATCACCATTAAAGAGAATAATAGTGAAAATGTTTGAAATGTTAGAATCATGAAAATGTGATACAGGAAAACAAGGTGAACATATGTTGTAGGAAAACACGGTGCCAATAGATTTGCTCAATACAGGGTTGTCTCAAAACCCTCAATTGTTAAAAGTTCAATGTTTACAAAATACAATAAAATAAGATATAATTTGTAACAGTTGACACAGTCAACTTGAGAAGTTTAGAAGTTTAACAAGGCGACTCAGCAGGGGGCTAGGGTCCTTACTTTGTAAATATCGTCATCCTGTGCAAGAGGAGGGCACAGAAATGGTGTTAGTCCTACACCTGCCCTAGGGAGGTGCTTACAATATAAGGGAGGAAAAAAGGTATTCTCTCCCCTCTACCTTTTGATCTTGCTGCTTTTGCTGTCTTCTGCCACCTTGAACTGTTGTCCCTGTGCCATGCCACCCTACCTTGGAGCCACTGATTACCAACTGAGACCTCCACAAATTGTGAGCTAAATAAACCTTTCCTTGCTTAATTTTAGGTATCAGGTATTTTGTCTCAGCAATGAGAAAAGTAAATAAAACACAACTTTACTTATGTAAAATAATTGAAATCAGAATCTCAAAGAGATAATCATACTTCCATATTCATTACATCACTAGTGATAACAGCCAAGATATAGAAAAAACTTTATCTATCAACAGATGAATAGATAAAGAAAATGAGGCATATACACAAAATAGAATACAATTTAACCTTAAAAAAAGGAAGTTGTCTAATATAGAGTCACATGAATTAGCTTTCAGGGCATTATGTCAAATGGAATAAGTCAGCCCCAGACAGGCAAATAGTGCATGATTCCATTCATATGAACTATCCAAAATAGTCAAATTCAAACAAACAGTAGAATGGTGGTTGCCAGAGTCAAGAGTGGGAGAAAGAAAGAGTTACTAATTAATGGGCATAATGTTTGGTTGGAAAAAAATGAGTAAGTTCTCGAGATTTGCTGTACGACGTTGCTCATGTAGTGTGCAATTGTACCCTAATAAAATTACATGATTTCAAAAAATGTTTAACAAATAAAAGGCCAACAAAGGTGAATTCTAGAATGGAAAAAAAAGTCACTGGAGTCAGATTGCTGGTGTCTTACCAAAAAATGAAGGCAGTGACCCCAAATCGTATAGTAATCATAATATCTCTGTCATAGCTACACACATACAATTTGAAAAGCAAATTCCTGTGGTTTAGTAGCATGAAAATCACCAAATTTATTGTTTTAGTTCTTGAATGTACATCTCTTTAATGTTTTAGGGGAAGTACACATAAAATCGCTCCTGTTCTATACTACCATAGTTATCTCCAGGAAATGTATGTGTGTAATTATTTGGGTTGTGAGCTGAACTAGCCACATTTTTCATGAATCATCAATTTTATCTGAAAGAATGTCTGACAGTCAAACCATGATTATTAACATTTGAAATACACATTTAATGAGCAAAAGAGGATGGTCCCTTCAAGAAAAATAGCAATATTTGTCATCAGTGATAAAGTGCAAGTTTTAAAGAAAAACCCACAACTTTGGAAAGCTTGCATCTACTACCATGAGCTTGAAAATGTCCTAACAATTTAAGACTTTTCAATGAGACTATAATCTCACGGATTTATGTGATTTTTAGTTATTGTATAAAAATGTATATGACCAATATATGAACTTATAAAAAATCATTCACCGGGAAAAGATTCATTCACAATACAAGATGTCTCAATGAATTTTCGTGTAAGTGTGTACCAAAATTTCGTTGAAAATGTTTCAGATTCCACAGTGTAGCTAATCTTTAGAAATTACTCTCTGGGGAATTTAGGTAGAATGGTAGTATACATCATTCCCTGAGAAGGCCATTGGAATACTTTTCCTTTTTCTTTGTACGTAGCTGGGTGAGACTGATGCCTTTTGTATATTTCAACTAAGACAAAGAGTACAACTCAAGAGAGTGAATGCAAATGCAGAGATAAGAATCTAGTCCTTTTTTAAAAAAATCCAGACAATAAAAGGATTTGTAAATGCTTTCCTTACTACATTAGGTCGTGTTTTGAAACATAGCTATTTTTGTAAAGACACGTTTAATTTCCAGTAAATATCATTAGAAATAATGTACGTAATGAAAGGCTTTTGGAATCTGAATCTAAGTAATTTTTAAGAGTATAAAGGGGTCCAGAGCCAAAATTTCTGCAAATTTCACCTCTTGGAGAAATAAAACACTGTTAGGAAGAGAGGAGTTTCTCTGCTCCTGGAGCCTGCCAGTGGGAAGACGTTTGTGTGGGATGCCGATGAGATGAAGGTAATAACATGGCATGACAGGGCGGATCAGGGCCAGCCAGCAAAATGGGTTAGATTGTCTACATTTTATTTTGGTTTAGTAAGGAAACTTTTCCTAAAGTGATTTTTAAAGCAATAGTACTAGCTTGTTCTCTCTAAAGACATTTTGTTTTTATAAAATTACAGCCTGGAAAACACACTATGTGTTTAGTCTGAGTAGGTAGCCGGAGTTGTTTGTTAAATACTAGATCTCAGATTTGTGGCTGTTCCTCAAAAATAACAACATGGCACCAGCAATTAAATTTATGTATCATTTTGATTATTTATACTTTAGCGAATCAAAGGAGGTAAATAATGGTCTGCAGCCCAGTACTTCATCAGCATTGCATGGGCAAGCCCTGTAGATTCCCTCCATCATGAAGCTGGACACAACGCATAATCTTCCCATTAACCAGTCTGGAGGAACTGGCATCCAGGCCCACTTCCATCCCAGCATCTTCTCTTGTCTGGGCTAGGGTGTTCCTGTGTTGCAAGCCTGTCTTTGTTACTACGCATGGCAGGCATGTTTAGTTTCTACTGTTCTGTTTTCCTTTCACTCCTTATGTTGCTGATCATATTAAATCAGGGATTTCTAGCCCTACCTCCTTGAGTACTGGAGTACTGGACACAAGCATGACATTGCACTGTGTAACAGCAGTGGCTGACGGCTCCACTATGGAGGTTTACTGGGTAGGTGGATTCTCTCTTCCACTGCGCCACTGCTCTAATTGCTTTTACTTTGGTTCATGTGGTGACCATACATTTAGCTCCATCGTACTGCACAAAGGCTCTAGGTAACTTCCAGCTTTTCTCGGAAGGTGGACCTAGTGACAAGGAACTATACATTAGATGGGAGAATGAACTATATGTAAGGGCTTTCCTACGTTTAATGTTTGGTAGATGCTAGATTTGCCCCATTTATTAAGCAAAAAATAGCTCAATAGTGGAGAGAAGCAACTAAAGCAATTCAAGGGTCTATAATTTGTCTCAGCCTCCTCATCTGAAGGACTAAAGTGGACTGAGCTCAGCTTCCAGTCATTTAGTGCAAGAGAGTTAATGAATCTCTATCTAACCACATTCCATGTTTTCATCTTAAACCAGACTGCTGTCCCTGCTTGTCCATTGTCCCTAAAAATGAAAAGGTAAATAAATTGTACTTTGAAACTTACTCTATGAAAACAACCAGGTATTGAGGAGGCTATTTTGCATAAGTAATTTGACCTAGTGGGGATGATCCAGGAGGGCTTGAAATGAAACACCACTCAGCTAGGAAGAAGGATAAATTCAAGACATTTGGGAAAATGGATGCACCTGGAAAATACAATATTGAATGAAATAAATTAGACATGGCTTAAATACAATATGGTATCTCTGATTTGAGTAAGGCAAAGTACAAAGAAAGACCATAATGAAGGATGCATAGAAGGAAATAAGGGAATAGATCTCTTGTAAAGGGGACGGGGAGACTGAAATTGGGAGAGTGGGAAGGGAAGGGGAAGAAAGTAGAATTAAGATATGCCATATATAGGAACCTAGTAACCTCAATGAATATCAACACTGTATGTCATAAAATGAGCAGAAATAATACTAGCAACAGAGTGAAAATGAGCAAAGAGGATTTAGAATTGGAGGGATGTGAGTAGGAAGGGAAAGGGGATTAAAGAAGGAGAAAGAAGCTGTGTTGTGTACATTTACCCACTCCCCAAGGTGAGAGTGAACTGCATGCACTTCAAACACATACTGATAAAATAAGAAAGAAAATTGTCTCAAACAAAAACATAATTTAGGTTTATGGAGAGAATTTTAATATAACTTTAAAAACAATAGTGGTAGTCTATTTACAGGACATTTTTATCAATAGTTGTAAAAAGCCCCACTGATATTCTGAAGGCATATATGTTGAGTCTGAGAATTCTGTTCAGTTAGGAATGACTGACTGCCCAGGGCTATGTTGAGAAGAGTTCTGAGGCCCAGTCCTGGTCAGAAGAAAAGAATGTCATGTTCGACTAATGGCTGTATTTGATTGATTTTCTTAATAGTTTGGGCTATTTTTATATCCCAATTTTATACATGAGGTAAGAAAGTACAGTGAGCTTAAATAACTTGCTAGAAATACATTTCGGAGCTGGAATTCAAACACTAAGTCCCTCTGAAGGACTACTACTTACTGCCATACCATAGACAAGCCACTTATTTCTAAAAGTCTCTGGGTTACATCGTTTTCTGCACTCCATTCAGCTCAAGTAGCCCTTAGTTTTTGAATAGCCCGGTGAAACATCTCACATCTTCACAATTTTGTCCCCCTTTGAAGTCCTGGAGCGTTTATCAACATTTGACTCTTCAAAGCTATGCAGGGGACTGCATTATTTGGTATCCTTTTATATGTTTAGTCTATTTTTCCAAATACATGGGAAATACTTTGGGAGGTAGGAGGCATCTGTGTTTTCCCATGTACCCACATAATACTCTGCACATGGTAGATACTTAATAAACACTGGGTGGTTTATTGATATGATCCACCACCCTGTGGTATACTATATTAGGCTGAACCTAGAATTTGCCAGGGGCTGAAGGGGCAATTGGGTGACTCTTCTGGAGTTGGCACTATCTGGGGTGTGACTTAGTGATCTAGAATTGCAAGTGCCCTCTATCCCACAGCCAGTGCTCCCTGCCCTTCTGACTATTATGAATGCCTGTTTATCTGCTTGCCTTCATCAACAGCAGCTGTTTATTGAATAACCTGACTGAAGACATTCCATATATACACTCAATGAAGGCTTTCTTTCACTATTATTTTTCAGAGGAGGGTAAAACACTGTCTTGTTTTTCCACTTCTCCTCCTAAGTGTGATGATTTAGATGTTCCTGCTGTTAACTGGCAACTTTTCCATTTCCTTCTACCATCGAGTGCCCCAGACTTCTCCACAGAAGCCACTAATGAGTTTCTTACTTTTTAGAACCTGGTTCATTAATAACAGAATTCAGCAATGCCTGAAGTTTTGAACCTTATTTTTTCTCTTTCTCCATTAGAAAACAAACAAGCAAAGAAAATATATTACTTGCTGCAGTCACTGATTCAGTCCTGTTTAGGATCCTCAAGTAGAGAATCGATGCAACATTTCAAGCTGATTCCATTTGCCAAATGAGCTGAAAGCTCACAGCTTTCAAAGCGAGTAAAATTTCACTTTTTTTTCTGCCTGTCTGTACTCAAGCTCAGTCTCTTTCAGTGGTACTTCATGGTCCCAAGTGTGCTCCTTTCCTTGTCCCTAGTATTGACTAAGTTCCCAAGTGTATGGGGAATAATTCTAGAGACTCGTGGATAGAACATAGAAATGAAAATTTTCTTGCCCCATCTCTGCTGCTTGACTTCTGGCTGTAAATGATGCCATTCATTCTGCCTGCCTGCTGGCCCTAAACATAACTTTGTCTCATTTAGATGGTGCCAAGAGATCATCAATGCCCTTTTGTGCACAGAATATTCCAGAACTGTCGGTGGCACAAATGCCATTCCTGTCAGACTACACTTTCTTCTGTCCTCTGCTGACCCAGAAGTCTTTGCGGCCTTATCTTCCTGAAGTAGATTTCAGGCTTGGCTTTGCTTTGCTTTGCTTTGCTTTTTTCTTTTGCTTGTTTTGTTTTGCTTTGTCTTGCCTTGTCTAGTCTTGTGTTGTCTTGTCTTGTTCTGTTTTTGTTTTTGGTGAGATAGGGTCTCATTATGTATTTCAGGTTGACCTTGAACTCATTATGCACCTTAGGCTGACCTCAAACTCATGGTGATCCTCCTGCTCCAGCCTCCCAAGTTCGGGGATTACAAGGGTGCATCACTGGAGTTCTATATGCTTCAGTTATCTGAAAGTCTCTTCCTGTTCCCATGCTTGGGAAGTTTTCTGAAATTATTTCTGTAAATAGTCTTTTAATTTGGTTTGTATTGACCCCTGCTTTTTCACTCACACCTTTTATTTGTAAGTTATGTTTCCTTGGGTTGTCTTGCAGCCGTTGCACTGCCACTTCCAGATTTCTAAT
>RJWM01042636.1:0-14238 GCA_004363535.1 Dasyprocta punctata | reverse complement strand
GCAAAGGGCGCAGTGAGGTGGAGCATGGGTATGTCTTTCATGAAGTATTCAAGGCTGAGTGATCAGCACCTCTCTTTCTTTCCCAAAAATGTGCAGGTACCATTATTACCCCCAGACAGGTATCATACAGCACTCACACCCCAAAGGCTGACCCTGAGCTCAGAGCTCAGAACAGGGAAAAGATTTTTTTTTTTTTTTTTTTTTTTTGCTGAGTTGCAGTATAATGAGAGCTCCTTGCTTACTCCTCTTATCCAATGCTTCCCCATTCTTAGCCTGTGCCAGGCACTGGGTGTGACTGATGGAAGACCAGGACTGTTTTAGGTGAACAGGGATCATTCAGAAGACAGGGCTGGTTACCTGAGGCCTGGGGTTCCCATTCTGGACTCTTTCTGTTGGCTCACTCTGGAATTCCTCAGCATAGCCATCCTAGGAGATTCTCATGTTGAGCTGTTTCAAAAGAAATTGGCCTGAGGGATGACAAGAGTGTGTCCCTCACTGGGTTGAAGTGAGGACATGTTAACATCTGGGTATAAAGCCTTCTTGTGCCTGGCATAAGGGTGTCTCTCAGTACCAGCTTGTTGTTGTCATTATTCTGCTGGTAACTTGGGCCAGTGATAGCATTTGCAGTTGCCTATGGGGAAGAGCCAGGCTAGGTCTGTAAGCTTTCTATCACCTAAGACCTATGAAGGAGGATCTCTGCTGAAAAACTGCAAACCAGATTTAGGTAGGCAAGTGACACTGGTATCCAGGGATGTTCCTGATCTCTCCCACCTCTCTGAGGAATTGTCAAGATCTTCAAGGTCTACAGCCTATGAAAATGAGATGCACAGAATGTTGTGAAACAGCCTTGTCCTCTGGTTATAGTGAAAGAAGACAGACTGCTGCCCCATTCAGCCTTCAATCAAACTTGCCCTCCCACCTCCTTCCTCTTTCCTCTTCCTTGTTCTGTACCTCTGAAAGATTTATCCTGGTCTAAACAACCCAGGGCACTGGCTTTAGTCAAGGCTCGATCCTACCCAAGGTAGTGGCAAATTGTGGACAATAAAGAATTTTAAATGGCAAGTATGTGTTCACAGCATCTTTGTGTCTGAGAAACTGGGTGAGTGAGCACTGGGGGGACCCAGGTTTCCCGGCAAGTGGGAGCTACTGCTGGTCTGAGGAGAGCATCCCTCTGCGTGTAGCCTTAAACTGGGATTCCATCTGGCTTTGACCTTTGGAAGTTCAATAAAAATATAACTGCTTTGGTCCTCAATGCCACCATTAGAAAAGTACAACAGGTCATAGCTTCCTTGAGGTGCTTTAGTGAAGAGAGTTATTTATAACTAAAACAGGCATGTAATTTCTCATTGGACCAGAGCATTTAGGACTGTGGAAAGGGGTCTGTTATGGTTTAGTTCTAAAGTGTCTCCAAAAGTTTTTTGTGTTTGGTGGTGTGACTTTGGATGGTCATTGGGTCATCGGGGCAATGTATTCAACAGGGAGTTCACCCATGGGTGAGCTCATGGCTAAATGTGCTATTAGGAGGTGGGGCCTGGTTAGAGGTGAGTCATGTGAGTGTGATCCAGAAGGGTGTATTCTGGTCCCTGGTTTCTCTCTTCTGTCTACTTTCCAGCTACATTGAAGTGAGTAGTTCACCTCCAGTGTTCCCTTTCACTATGCTGTTTCTGCCTTGGGGCCAGCTGACCATGGACTGAATGCCCTGAGAACCATTAACCAAAATAAACCTCTCCTTTAAATTTCCAGTTTTGGTCATCTTGTCCTGGTAGTGGGTAAGTCACCATCTCAGGGACTATGAATAATGAACCTGAGGTTGAATCCTGTGGAACCTGTACCACCTCAAAAAATCCTGAAACACAACAGGCCTGGATGCTGCTTGTGGAGATCAGCATGCATGGAAATGGTCTACCACTCCAGGATGCCGGCTGGCACTGGGGACAGACAGCGGCCTTTGGAAACACTGGTGTGAGGAGCAAGCAGCCAAGGACCGTGAAATCCCAGAACTGTTATTCTCACCTCCGCTTTTCTTCCTTACTCCAGGGCAAGGTGGGAGAGCCAGGTCTGCCAGGAATGGAGGGAGCACGCGGCTCACCTGTAAGTATGAAACTCTGCTGTGCATGGTAGAACAAAGCCACCAGCAACACAGCTTGCACCACCATGCCAGGGTGGTTGGGACCACTGGACCACGAGGCACCAAGAGTGCTTTTCTTCCCAGATGGGTGCATCTCTCTAATTGGTTCTACATTTTCACAGATCTTAGCTTTGAAATTTATTTTCAGAATTTCAAGCATCACTAGCACGTTGCTGCTCTAAGCTATCTTTGTTCTTGTCTTCTTCATTGTAATTTAATGGGTTTTTCTCTGGATGATAGAATTTAATACTGAGGTTTTTTTTCCCCTGTACTGATAATTGAACCCAGGGCCTTTACACTGAACTGCATTTCCAGTCCTTTATTTTTTATTTTGATATAGAATCTTGTTAAATTGTGCAGACTGGACTTGAACCTATAATCCTCCTGCCTCACCCTCTCAAAGTGCTGACATCACAGCATGTGCTACCGTGCCTGGCTAAATTGAGTCTTGACATCAGTTTTGAGCAGTTTCTATAGACACAGGATTCTTTTCAAATTAGAAAAGTAGCCCATTCTAATTGTATAACAATAATAATAATGATAAAAATAAGAAAAAGAATGGTACAGAGAAGAAAATAAAGTTACTTCTCATTCTACAGACCAGGGAAAGCTCTGTTAACATTTTAATATATGTTTTCCTGGTCTGCTTTTCTATAAATTAATTCTAACATATTTATGTGTATATTTAAATCTCTATCTGGCTATCTAGCTATTGCACACATATATACACACATACATACTTTTTTCTTTAAAATAACTCTTTTAGGGTTATATTTTTCTAAATCATAGCTTCATAATTTCAAAATTATTTACGCAATTCTTTAAATTACTTTTGGAAAAAATCAATGTTTAATGAAAATTCTGAAATCCAATTATCTGGCAAGAAGTAGCAGATCATAATGCTAGTTCTGTTTCATTAATGCTGTTTTTCTTTTAGAAAAAATCAATAAATCATCTGGCTAGCATTCAATAAAGAGGAAACAAAACACAAAAATCAATTTTCCTGTTTCCATAATCTCCTTGATTTTCACCTGATTATACCAGAAGAAACTTGAGAACAAGGACCACTATTGGCTATGGGGATTGAGACACAGGATTAGTGATCAGTTTTTTTCCAAACATGCTTTAAATTGATGATCCCACTATACCCTTTCTAAAGGCATTTTGAAACTTATTATGAAGCACAGTGTAGTGTTTCATAAGTTAAGGTATTCTGATGAATGATGATCGGGTTTTCAAACGTGGCTCCTGGCTTGTGTGAGAGAGAGGAGCCGCCTTTCTGTACAGAGACTCGTTTGCTGAGGCCTGGCCTGGGTTTAAGACCCACAGCTGGTTGGGAGTTGTGAGGAAGAGACACGGGAGAGGCCCACACTGGTAAAGCAAGACCCAGCTCCTGTGACTGGCATGGCAGGAGTCAAAGCAAAACTTTGAAGCATGCTATGAGCTTTGAGAGACACAAACCAAGGCTCACTTCACTTTATTATTCATTAACTTTGTGGGCCTTGATTGCAACAAGGCCTCTCTGAGCCTCTGTTTTTCTTTCCATGAAATAGAGATCACGTTAGCTCCCACTGCTGCAGGGTGGTTGTGAATGCTAAAAGAGATGACGAAGCATGTAAAGTTGCAGCCAAGTGCCTGACACATCAACTGTGGCTCACTCTCTCTGCCTCTGTGCTGGCTGGATTTGAACTCATTGCCCTGGAGGAAGATTCTGGGACCTAGGTAGTCACTAGCCCAGCTGTTGATCAGCTGTAGCATACTTCCTCCCTTACTCAGTCCTCAGGGCTGCTCTGTAGAAGTAGATTCTACCTTTCCACATCATTTTTCAGCTGTGGACACAAAGTCTTGGGAAGGAAAGTGGCGCCCTCTGGTTCCACAGCTAGGAAGAGGGGCCAGGGTTTCCTCTGAGTCACATCAGACCAGGACCACAGCAGGCTCTCCCCCAGATGACACTGCAGGTTTTACCCCCGGGGTTTCTATTACCATCATTTTCTAGATCATGGTGTTAAAACCCTATGGGGAAAAGTGTCCATTCTGAGGTCACAGTGATTGAATTTGTACCCAAATCTGAGAGGACTTCATTTTTCTCCTTTCTTCCTCTTCCTTTTCCTCTTCCTTGCCAGTGGCAGTGACTTCCATTGTGTCCCCCTGATGTACAGGATCTCACCGGATCCTGTCCACAACTATACAGGAAAAATCCAGCCCATAGGGAGTAGGCTACCAGGTGACAATTGGTCTGATGCTCGAGGTCCTATGTGGCTACCAAGTACATTGCTGGAGTGCGGCTGTGGAGAGGTGGGCTCTGCATGCAGACTGCATATATGTGCACCCTGGCACCCTGGTACTATCTGTGTGACAGGCCAGCCCAGTTCTCAAGTTCTTTAGCTTAAACCAGGGAAAACAAAAGCCATCTGGCAGGGCTTCAAAATCATGAAATGAGCTGACATAGCATGGTGCACTATGGGTCACAGGGCCTCCCCACTTTCCCTGCCATCGTTCCCATTCCCCTCCATGCACAGAGCAGGCTCAGCACCAACAGCGTACAGCGAGTGAAGGCAGTGAGCCATAACCAGAGGGACAGGATGCAGCACGATCCTCACCTGGGTGCTTGCCCTGCTCCCCGTGTCTGCTCTTTGTGGAGTAACTCTTATTTTTTTTCCTAGGGCTTCAAGGGACACACAGGTGACCCTGGTGCTCCTGGTCCCCGGGTAAGTGGGCAACATGCCAGGTGACTCAGAGTTCTAAGGCCTGGAGACAAGAGCATCATGATAGTGGAAAAGGAGAGTGGGCATCCTGGCATGCTGGTGTGGTGGGCAGCATCGTCCCCTCACTTGGTCTGGTCCTCTGTGTGGTCCTCCTGGGTGCCAGACACTGATGGGGTAGTTTGGCTAAAGCAGTCTAGCCTCCAGTCGGTCTGCACCATCTGGACCCTGCACTTGAGCCCTTTGAAGCAAGATCTGGTATCCAGTCTATTTTGTAGAAGAGGAAACTGAGGCCCAGAGGGTGTGGGTGATTTTCCCAGGCTCCCAAAAATTCTGTCAAACAAATTGGCCTGTTTCAGACAGGAAGCCTTTGAGTTTGTCTTCTATCCTTTAGCTCCTGTCTCTTCTGAATGCTAGGAATGGAAGTGACCTCGGGGGTCAATAGGAAGACCCCTTGTGTGCCATAGATAGCCAGGAGACTGCTTCAGTGTAGAAAAGGGTCCACTGGTCAGGAGATAAGGAGGTAGAATCCAAGCAGGTTTGCCCAACTTTTTTGCTGATGCTTTTTCCAAGCTGTGCTGCTGGGAAGGTACAGGTGACCCCAGGCACCAGTTGCAGACTTTGAGGGTACACTGACCCTGGCTGAGGCCCAGCACTGTGTGATCCTGAGTGATGGCCCCAGTCTGCATGGCCTCCAAGTCCTCAATGCTCCTATGCTTGAAGCAGCTCGTAGCTGAAACATCTCAGTTCCTAACAGCAGCTTTCTGTTTCTAGGGAGAACCTGGTGCCACAGGACCCCCTGGCCAAGAAGGGACACCAGGAAAAGATGTAAGTGGGGGTGCTCTGGGACCTGGCTAGGACTGTGGGTGGGGGATCAAGAAAGGATACCCAGAAATTGTACCACGGTGGCTGTGAAGAGCACACACAGGTCATGTCCCCAGTTGGTTAACACAGATGGACCGGGACTTCCAGCCTGGTGGGTTGGTGACTCTGTCTTACACTTGAGAGATGGCTATTTTTGGATTAATGCTGCTTGGTAGAAGAGGTGAGCCTGTTGGACCAGCTTTATGTGACATGAGAGGCATTTGAGGGGTTCTTTTGTATTATTTCTCTGCCTCCTGCATACTTAAGTGTTCACAGTACTCCTGAACCCCTTACCACCATTACTACCACCTGCTATTTCTTTTTGAGCCTTATCTTTCAGTCACAGATTTGGACAATCAACAAACAATAGGTCTAACACAAACAGAAAGTATTTCTATTCTGTAGGATGCAAACTCTTTCTTTGTAATTGTTTCAGTCATTTTACAACCCTGCTCTATATGACTTAGGTGGCTCTCACTTTTATTTCGACTTGGAATCTATACAGACGGATTTTTTTTTTTTACCTGAGTTGTACAAATGAAACCCTGAGATCCAGAGAGGTTGAGGGCTTAGCTGTGGTCACATAGAGTCAGAGGCTGAGGAACAAACCTGGAACTAGTAGTATCTTCCAGCTCAGCACCACCCTCGCGATTCCAGGGCCTGGGCATCCGGCCTGTGCAGCATCCTGCAGGGCTGGCGGACATGTGGGGAAGGAGTGTGGCCTTATGGGAGTGGTGCCTGGGCAGGAGCATGGCCTTTTATCTGCCTCTGCATCTCCCAGGACCAGCCTGGGAACTGGTAAGGTGACCCCTGCCCATGGCTCTTGACTCACTAAGCACAGTGGCTCTTTGACTGATCTACTGTTATGGGATGCAGGACCTTTAAGAGACCATAGGGAAAATTCTGATCTAGTTGCTGTATCTTTCCTTAGCTTTCATAAAACCCATGCAGTGTTGGGAGCCCCATGCAGACAGGTGAAAGTAAAGTTCCCTCCAAATCCCCCCAGTGGGGACTCTCAGATGCTGAAAGACAACTTGAGAATCCCGGCCTGGCCCACCCTTCTCATTGCCATTTGTAGAAAAGGCAATGCAGGGAGCTCCCCCAGCAGGACCAGGCTCCCAGTTCAGCTAGAGCTGGGGCAGGAGTCAGAACACTAGCTCATGGACAAATGAATATTTTCTTCTTTCTTAACTTCGTATTCTTTTAATTTTAAAAATTCATTTTCTAGAGCACTTTCCCGTTCACTTTGTGTAGGAGCATATTCAGGCTTCTGTGTTTTTCATCCATGGCCAGGGTAGGATGGGGTGACACTGTGTCATAGGTGGCTCAGAAGGGCGTGTGAGGAGGTGGTGAGTCACAGCATTTTGCACACTGGAAGGTGCTCTGCACACGGCTGGTGAAAGTTTTTCCTGCTGTGGTGCCACAGGCAGGAACGGCTCCAGATGACTGTCCAGTGAACCAGGAGAAGAACTTCAAGAGAGTTTGTCTTCCCTTTTTCCTTCTCTTGGTTTGAGATGGAGGCTCCTGATAACCCTGGGGGCCAGGTGGAGATGTCTGAGCTGGTGCACACACCAGGGCTTGCAAGCATCCCTTCTCATGGGGGAAATGAGCTTGTCGACTGAGAGCAACGTTGGGATGCTGTTGGTGCTCTGGGGCCTCTGGGTGAAATTCAGTCTCTATTTGAATCTGAACCTTCGTCAGGTAGGATGCTTCACACAGTGGCTCTGAGATGATGTGACCGCCCCCTTCTCTGTTTCTTACAGGGTGACACTGGACCTGCAGGGCCACAGGGTCCTCGAGGACCCAGGGGCCCATCGGTGAGTTTTACTTTGAGTCTCGTTTGTGCATGTTTCTGGTGCGTGACTGTTACCATGGTGATGCTTGGTTGGTTCACCCTGGTGCAGTCATGAGTGCACTTATGTCTTAGCAGGTGGCAAACAGCCATTGTGCTCAGACCCTACGGCCTTCCTACAAGGAGCTGGGGACTTCCCTGGCACCACTCACTGTCAACCTAAACTTGACTAGCAGGGACCTATATGGCTCCAGCTAATTCTTCTCCCCCTAGCTCTGTGCTATCCTAAGGACTGGGACTTGCATCTCATACTTATTTCCCGCAGATACTGTAACAAGTACCATAAGCAGGTGGCTTGAATAACAGAGATGTGGGTCCTCATAGTTCCGGAAGCCTGAATTCTGAGGTTGAGGTAACAATGGGGTTGGTTCCTTTTAAGATAGAATCTGTCCCATGTGGCTCCACAGCTTCTAGGAAATTGCTGGCTGTCATTGCTTTCTTAGTCCATAGACTTGTCACTCTGATCTCTGCCTCTGGTTTCACATGCTTTTCTTCCTGTGTGCCTGTCTCCAAAGTTCCTGTTTTCTTTTTTCTTTTTTTTTTTTTTCTTTTTTGGGGCACCAGGGATTGAACTCACAGCTTCGCACCTGTCAGACAGGCACTTAAGTCACTGAGCCAAACTCCCGGCCCTGGTTTTGTTTTGAGGTTTTGAGGCAGGGTAGCACTGTGTAGCTCAGGCTGGCCTTGCGCTCACGTTGTAGCCCAAGCTGGCCTCGAACTCACAAGGCTCCTCCTACCTCAGCCTCCCGAGTGCTGGGATTAAAGACATACACCACCACGCCCGGCTCAAAGTTCCTGTTTTCATAAGGACACCAATCTTACGGGATTAGAGGTCACCCTATTACAGTGTGAACACATGTTACCTACATGTACTCTAAAGACCCTACTAAGTAAGGTCACGTTCAGAGGTCTTGGGCATCGGAACTTGAGAAGGGCATGAATTTTGAGGGGCCACAATTCAACTCGCAACACTCCACATGTTGGTAAATGTTTCGGTTCTTGTCCTTGTCTGTATGTGCACCTAGGCAAATCTTACTCTTACCTCTTATCTGTGAGTAACCTGAGAGAGTATGCAAGAGAAAGCCAGAAAATGGGCATTTAGGGTACCTAAAACTGTGTGGAAAAACAGCCAATCAAGAGACACAGTGAACATGAGCTGTAAGTAGCAGCTGCCTCTGTAACAGTAGATGCAATTTTTTAGTAACTTTTTTGTTTAATAAGTAAAAGGAATTCTATACTCTAAAAACCATGTAACCATGAATGCCCAAACCAGTAACATAGTCTTTTATTATCATTATTAAGTACTGTCGTTGCATGTGTTACACTTTCCTGTGACAGGCATTGCAGGGCTTTTGTTGACAACAGCAGCAACCTAAAGGTGACATTAGGATGGCTGTGACATCATCAGGCAATTGGCATTCCTTTACTTCACTATCCTATCACAGGACCACTGTCTTAATTTAGTCTGTTCTTTCCTCAATGTCCATGAAACTTTCATGTTGCTCTCATTGAAATCTATAGTCACACAAGGGTGAGAAAAGCCCATGTGACAACCATCTTACAACCACTGGCTTCTAAAAAATACCAGGAGATTCCATGTTGGGGAGCACATGCAACAGTAACATAATTCATTCACGGAGTTTTCCCCGAACCTTAAGGCAAGTGCTGTGATTCCCATTTGCAGATGAGAAACAGAGGCACAGAAAGGCTAAGTACCGTGCCCCCAGTCACACAGCCAGTAAGCAGCACAGCCAAGATTCTGACTCAAGCGATCTGGCTTCAGAGCCTGCAGTTGAAGCACCTATTCTGGGCCTGTGTGTATCAGATATCCTGTCATAAAGGTCATCTTGGAGGGAGGGACTTAGAACAGGAGTTAGAAGCTCAAAACATTTGGGGCGGGGGCTGTAGCCTCTGCTATCAAGCAACACAGAGACCCAAGAGACTCCTTAGAAGAGGGGAAGTGAGGAGTGGCCCCATGGCCCTGGAAGGGGGCAGGTCCCGGCCCCAAGAGGCATTAAGTCCGCGGAGCCCAGGTGGGCCCCTGTGTGGTACTGTATGCGAATGTGCCTTGGTTCTTACCCTCTACAAGGGGAGCGCCAGAGGGAGAAGGAGGAGACATCATTTCCACAGGGATGAGGCAGAGCACGTATTTTTAGAGGACACAGATGGGTTGGTGGGTGGAGGGAGCGAGGGAGGGGTGGAATGAAGCACTCACTGGAAGGGCTGAGACGGTTAAGACTGCTCGCTGCTCCTGCATCAGTCTGTACTGTCGTAGCTTAGGACTCCAGGCAGGGCCCATGCTTTCCTGGTGCCTCAGTTTCCTCATCTATGATACAAGAATAAAAGCATCTATGCTGCACAATTCCTGGGAGGATTTGGCAGGATGAATCCCCTGACTATTTATGGTCATGTGCGTACTTTATTTGGCACAAGGCAGAGTCTGTAAATTATATATATATATATATATTTTTGTTTGTTTGTTTGTTTGTTTGTTTTGTTTTGTTTTTAATCGCACACCCATGAAGCATTTCCCTAATACAGGCCAGAGCAGTAAGGAATAGTGTCAGCACAACTGTGCTCAAACAGGTTGATTAGCTGTCCAGTGCTTCAGTTTCCCTGTTTGTAAAATGGAAATGACATTGGGGTCTGATGCAAGCAGTGAGTGAATGCGTGTGAAGAAGGTGTGGTATGAAAGAAGGGCCCAGCTGAGATCAGCCGCTTTGGACTCTAACGTGTTTTTAGGAAGCTGACACATTTGTGGATACATGCTTCCTAGACTGCGGGACAGTCACACCTTTCTGTTAAAGGGTGAGTGGAGGAGAGTGGTTCTCTGTATAAAGTTGTTGGGTTATTCACTGAGCAAAAAGCCTCCAGTGACTGGCAGTATTCTAGATGCTGGGGACATAAAGAGTGACAAGGCACAGATCTTGTCTTTGAGTTACCGGGTTACGCATTGCGGAGAAGAGAACCAGGCAAAGTTAAAGCATACAGTAGGAACAAGCTTTCAGGGGTGAAGGACAGATGGGGTGGCCAGGTCTGCCTAGAGAAGCTGAGCAGTGAATTTTAGTCTCAATGGGAATTTGCCTGAGCCTGAAAGATCACTATAAGTGTTCTTTAGCTTTCTGACTTTTATACTACCATGGATCTTATGGTTATGGTTAAATGTATTTGTCAGTGTTACAAATGTGTACAGATACCCATCAGCTTAGAGAACATTTAAACTGAGACAGTCCAGAAACCTGGAGTGAGTAGACTTTGTTCAAAGCATTTTTCCATGTTGTGGGTCCTAATCTTCATCCATAAAATGGAATTATAATGATGCCTATGGTGGGAGAATAAAATGAGATAAGCATGTGGACCTTCCTTCTAAGCAAGAGCAACTCCATGGTAGTATGAACATTTATTTGTAAGTTGGGTTGTGCTAAATGGTGTGTTTCTCTCCTAACAGCAGGGAGTTGACAGGTGAATGGACGGATGAATGAATGTGGTCATTATTTACTGTGTCTGTGTTGTGGGCACCAGTCACTGAACTGGGCCTTTCTATACCCATACACCTACTTAATTCTACAACATGATGCATTAAATATTGCAAGCTCCTTTCACAAGCTGAGAAACATCCTCTGAGGAATGAAGTGGTTTACTGAGTGCCATGCTGGCCCAAGTGAGAACAGGGTCTGTGAAATCAGGTGATACCCCTGCAATGATTTCTTTGTTCTGACATCCTGCTCTGTGATGCCCTGATACACCATTCTGGCAAAATGATTATTTCTGTTTCTTTCGCCAGGGAAACAATGGATCACCAGGCTCTCCAGGAGACCCAGGCCGTCCAGGAACCCCCGTGAGTACAAATACTGCTCTAACTGCTCCTTGACCTGAATGCCACAGGGCAAGCACAGCAAGGATGTGTGGCTCATGTCAGAGTGTCTGGTCTCTATCCCTGGAGCATCTTCAGGGAAATGAGGGTCTGACTGGTAGAAATATACTGAAGGCAAAAGCATCCAAGGAGAACCTTGTTCAAAGTTTATAATACATACCTCAGGTTGTCTGCTGTCTACAACCACAGGTATCTAGAGCAACTAAACACTGTGAAAAGTGTAGTAGTGTTGCACAGTGGGTGTTTGATGGTTTTAGAGAATACACAGGCGGAGTCAGGTGGCAACCCTGACCTCAGATGACAGGGTAAGTGTACAGCATATAAATGGAGAAGTGGCCAGGGAGGAGGGAGAACAAGTGAGATCAATGGGCAGCAAGAAAGGGTGGCATGCTGATGAGCAGAGTCCAGGTCAATTGGTAGAGGATTTGGGGTTCAGGCCCGGTTGATGGGGAGATATAGTGGCAAGATGGTTCTTTGATACATTGGGTCCGAGATTGGATAAATCCAACCCTGACCATAAGTCTCTGCCCAGAACAACTTTCTTGTTTGTTTGTTTGTTTGTTTTCCTAAAACTGGCAATCTTGTTCAGAAGCCTGTCTTCAAATATGGTGGATCAAACAGCAATTTGCCCAGGCAATGTGCCGGCCATTTCAGCCAGCTAACTTGGTACTATGGAATCAAGGTGACTAGAAATTCACCTGTCCTGGGTAAACTGGGCACTGGAATGGGCACTCAGTCACCCTGGCAGAGACCCTTCTCCTGTTGGACCAGGTACAGCTGTGCTGAAGTAGTTGGCCTCCCTGGTAATCTTAATGACTGCCACCAGCACCCCTGGTGTGGAGCCTGTCACTCTGATGAGGCATGCTAGATGGGGTGGGGCACACCCCATGCAGAGATGGCTATGGAAAACCCACATGTGGTGGCTTCCCCGAAAGGCTTAAATTGAAAGGCTCCCAAAGGACTGTCTCAAAGATGGAGCCAACCACACTAAGCCTCAACCTCTTAGCATCATAGTGGAAAAAAGGCTACCACCTTCCCATTGGACTTCTTTTTTGATGCGCGCGTGTGCGCGCGTGTGTGTGTTCTTGTACTGGGGATTGTACCCAGAACCTTCACACTGAGCTATATCCCCAGAAGTTTTTACATTTTTTTTTTTGAGAAAGGGTCTCACTAAGTCACTACCTTCCTCAGACTCCACTCAAACTCCTGATTCTCCTGCCTCAACCTCCCAGAGTGCTGGAATTATAGGCATGTACCACTGCACCGGTTCCTGGAGGACTCCTTGAAGGGCCACTTGCATCTGGGTGTTTTGCTAAATGTCTGCCCCACTTAGTGTTCATTGCTTTGTGTGAAAAGTTTACCAGCTGTTTATGGAGATGGTTCTGATTTTTCTCTGTGCTGTACCAATGCTATGGAGATTCCCAAGACACTGTGTCTTTCCTCTACCCTTTTGTCTCCATCACAGGAAAAGGGTCTCATCTTCTGTTTGTGGATGTCTCAAGCCTGCAGAGTTATGAGGAATCAAAAGATTCCTGAATCTTCTTAAGTTGGGACTTCACCTTGAAGAATTAATTCTCTCTTTCCCCTTCATAGGGCCAGAAGGGGAGCAAAGGAGAAAATGGTAACCCAGGACTTCCAGGCTTCCTGGGTCCTCGGGGGCCTCCGGTAAGCAGAGAACCTCCGCGGGGACCATGATGCCTGGCTCCAGGGCACTGTTTATAGTATCACAATGATGTGCTGTGAGGTCAGCGTGCCTCAGGATTTCAGAGATGTGAGGGACGCAGAGGTCTTGCCTGCTCCACTATTCCCTACTCTGTCCTTTGGAAGGTGATGTAACATCTCTATGCCTTGGCCACCTCATTGCTCAAATGGCTATAAAAGAATCCCTGGGATGTGAGGACTGGATGAGATGACCCGTGTGTAAAGGGATTGCAGCACAGTGCTCAGGAAATAGAAATGATTGTGATGGGGATATGGTGGGGTGGTGGTGGTGGTAGGAATCCTAGAATTTGAAGGACCCTTAGGAATCATTTTAAAGATGAGCAAGTTTGGGCTACAAGGTCTAAATCTGTAGGTGGCTTACGCAGGCCACATGCTAAGTTTGTGGCCAGCTGATGCATGAGTCTGGATCTCCTGACTTGACAGCTCGGTGCAGGGAGAAGCTGCTAGGTGGCCTTGCTGGGCTGCACCCTGGCCCCTGGTGCATTGTGCGTTCCTGGCCCGTAGCTGAGAGTGCTGACCCGCACATGAGGTTGTGTACTGTGCTAGGTGATAGTTGTCTGCACTGCTCTGCTTTCACCTCCGGTTCAGTCCTGCCCCACAGTGCCAGCCCTTTCATGCAGTGTGCCCTCTTTTACCCCCTTCTGCTCTGCTGCCCACATACTGCGTGAATCAGTTCACTGAGGTTTACTCGGATGCGCTCATACACTCTCTTCCTTTCCCATCCCTTTGTTGATAATCTGGCTGCCCCTGCGTAGCCAGGTACCCACTCTTTACACCAAGTATTCCTTTCCTGCATACACAATAGTTCATTCTGTCTGGCCTTTCTTTCTTTCTTTCTTTTTTTATTTAAGAGAAAAAAAAAAGACACATATAACAAAGACAAAAAGCAAAAGAGACAAACAAATGAGTAAATGCACAACAGTAACATTGCAGGTTTACAAAACAGGATGATAGAAACTTGACAATGGTTCCAATGTTGCATATCGCTATCTTCAAAATGGTTGTTTACATTAACAGATACAGACATGTAAAATTGATCTAGTCATGTGAGTATTAATTGTTCTTTCTCAATAATGAATACATTCAGCAGTGTGTT
>RJWM01042635.1:0-14274 GCA_004363535.1 Dasyprocta punctata | reverse complement strand
TTCTATCTTATTCTAAAACTATGTATGAAGGCATTTGACTTACTCCTTGCTTAACTTTTGCTTTGCAAGAATGAAACACCTTGCAAGCAGAAGTTATACCTTGTGTGTTCCACAGCACCTCATTTAGTATTTTCAGTGTGCCAAGTGCTCACATTTATGGCACCATGGAATAATAAATTAATGTGGTTCGATGTTTATACGGGTGTATGCTTCTTTGGACAGTAATGCATGGTAAGAATTATTTTTTGGCATATCGGTTACCAATATCTTTATATTATTCTTACATATCAGCTGACAATGGTTTTCTTTTTTGCTTGTTTTAGAAATTTGCAAGCCTTCAAAGTAATAAAAAGTAATAAAAAGAAAAGTAATTTCTGTAAAAATAGAAATAGCATGCATGTGAAAAAATAATGCAGCAAAAATTGATAAATAAAAGGTTCCTGAGACTGTCCTTATTTTAAAGAGTTTTATGGTTGTTTCTGGGCAGAATTGAATGAAGCACCAAAAATATCATTTTGTTAACCTGCTTCTTCCATCTAGTGGCAAAAAGCAGTAAGAAACAAAGTCCTAAAAAAAAATACACACACACACACACACACACACACACACACACACATGATAACATAGTTACCAGTGCCATTTCAGGAAACATTGACGGTGACAGTTCAACATCTAACATTAAATTCTAAGTATAAACTAATTATTCTTTTAAATTAGCAAATTGGTAGTGTTCTGCTGGAAAATTGTCAAAGTTACTTAAAATTATATATGTATGTACACATTTTCACAAACATTTCAGCTACCTATGTGTCACTGTGTATCACCATTCCACATTAAATTGGAATGGATTTGTTTGGGAATACACAGTTATATACCCAGGATAAGTTGTTGGATAACTACTTAGAATTCTATTATTTCATCAGCTATAGGCAAATATATGACTACTAGGAAATTAAAAGTTTTCAGAGGTACAACTGAGAAACACTGAAATTGAATTGTCCTGTTGTAATTGCCAGTTAGAATACTTTTACAATAATAGGCAATGAAATACTTTATGATCTCACACATGGGGTCAATCAGAGGGGCAGAAAGAGGCAAAGATTAAAGAAGGTAGAATCAGCACTCTGCAGTGTTAGAGCTGCTTGAAGACATTAATGAAAAATCATATGCAATGCATACCATAATTGTGCATTCTCAAAGGCCACCAGCTTATCTCTGGTAAATGAGATTTGACTACCCTTCTAATAATTTCTGTTTGCCTCACTGCAAATGTAATTAATGTTTTAGAAGTCAAATGTGGGTTATGCAGAAATGGGAAAAAAAAAAGATTCTCTAGGACTAAAAGCTTTTTCCTCTCCCCAATTTTAGTGCATCAGTTAATAACATGTAATGGTCATAAATTAAGAATGTCAAAGTTTCTGAATATATTAAGACTATATGGGGAAATGTATTCATTAATGTAATGATTATAAAAATGCAACATTAAAAGAATCTATATGTGTTTATTTATTATTTTTTAAGAAGAGAGAAACACCGTTAATCCCCAAAGCAAATTCGAATAGTAGGATTGTCTATTGGTTTCTCTCCTCTCCCTCAAATAGAAGCAGGCTAAAATTTTTATTTTCTGCTACATCTGGGGTGGTGGTGATAGAAACTGGGTGGTAGGAGACATAGGGTGGTGACACAAAGGAGAGAGATCACTGGGCAACTCCATCTGAGAAAACAGGGAGCAGGAGTTGGCTCCAGTGTCTCCTGTGTTCTGGTGGCCAGTCTCACTGGGGAGCACCAAGCAAAGGGAGCCAACTGTCTGAGAGATTGCAGAGCTACTGCCACTGTGTAAATGTCCGAGCAACCAACAGACTCCAAAACCTCACCCATCTGTCACCATCTACCTTGAGCATGAGCCAGAACAGGAGTAGAATCTGGTGGCCCAAAAGGATTGCTACCACCTGTGATGCAACCCAACCTGGTCCTCATTGTTTCATTTACTTTGCCACCATGTGTCTCCACGTTACAGGCAATTACAATGTGTGGGTGCCTCGTATGTGTTAACATGTGCTTTTACTACAGATTGAGAGTTTTGGTATCTAAAAGTTTTTCCTAATGAAGAAAGGGAATTTCAGGCAAACCATCTACATTGTCACTGACATTAACATTTCATTGATTATTTCGAAGGACGAAAGAGAAAGGAAGATAGTGTACAGTAGTAGTCATAGGAATGAACGCTGCCATACAGTTTCTTTGACTGGAGTCTTAGCTGTCATTATCAGCCCTGAGAGGTTGGACAAGTTACACAATTTGAGTCTTAGTTTCCTCATCTATAAAATGGGAAAATGATAATATGGACCACTTAAGGTTGTTATAGATTAATTAAATGAGAAAATGTTTATAAAATATGTGGCAAATAATAGTACTTAAGAAATATGAAATATTGTTATTTACAGGGTACATAATATATAACAAGCATTTTTGCAGTAGATTATACTTAATATAACATGAAACCTAATATTTACTTCATACATTTATAAAATAAATTTAAAAGAGCTCTTTGTTGCAAATATTTCCTCATCGTAGCTTACTTTTGTAAATGGACATGGTATTTTTTCTAGATGAGTTTTAAGCTGCCTTCAAGCCTTTGGGCAACCAATAAACAATAACTATTAATATTAATATGTGCCTGAGTTTTCTTTTTAATTTCTTAGAAAATCTTAGCTAAAAAGTTCAAGATTATTTCCAGGAATCTTAAAGAACATAATTTAAAACGAAAGAAGCATATAGGCAAATAAAAATAAGACACCTCTCATTAAAAACAATGCCTCCAAAATCAAAGCTATTATACATTTCTAAAGTACAGCAGTCTGTATTTTGTATGATATTGTGAGCCTAGAGAATTAAAGCACAAAAAGTCATTCCAAAGCATTCGATTATTCTGTCTTCATGAAAGGCTGTGCTAGAATGACACTGAAATATGATTTAAATTTTTTTTGTGAAAACACTGAAAATAGGGGCACATTTTCATATTTGCATGCAATACATGCAATATTAACTGCCTATTCACTAAAAGAATATTTATTTTTTCTAATTTAGGAGAAAAAAAGAACTGCCAACATTTTCATATACTACCTCTAAGTGATGACGCCCACTCACTCTTGTTCACTCTTCTGAAGCCAACTTATAATTAACTGGTGACTTTTCACATGCAAAATATTTTTGAAGTACTCTCAAAACAAAAGTACAAGAGAAATTTAGAATATTTTAAAACCCCTACATAAAAGATTTTACATTGCATGCCAATACTTGCTTTTTCTTTCTACACAGTTATAAATAAAATCAAGAGTAATAGATATGCTCCAGTTTTGACTAAAATTGCTAGACCTTTCATAGAATTCTTTTTGCAGGATATCAAACCTCTCTATTTTCCTCACCATGAAAGACAAAATTTTTTTGCTGAAAATCCTTTGACAGTTCTAAATTCTTCCGTTAACTATTCACTAGCAAAAGGGCCTCTGGCATCCAGTTTTCTTTCTCATCTTTTAAAATGAAAATTCTTTTAGAAGCTCTTATAGGTGTGCCTGAAAAACATTACTTTAACTCAACAACCATTTAAAAGCAATCCTTTCACAATAAAACTGTGTTTATCTAATGATTGGAAGTATTTATCCTTATAACTAATGTTTCATTTCTCTATAATGTCTAATAATACATTAACTGCAACCAATTTTACTATGACTAAATAGTGAAAAGGGAAAAATAAGCAGAGTTTTCACAGGTTAGGAAGAAGTATAACCCTTCTTAACAAACAATCACTTCCCCCACAGATTGACAAATGACCACAAAACAAGTCAAATACCTCTTTGGAAAAGAGTAACCTGCGGGGCCTTCACAGCATGCTGCAATAAGAGTTAGGATAAGGATTGCCTCCATTTATAAACACCTAAAATAAAAACGTATTTTCTATCTTATTTATTAATATCTTTTATCAGGGTTAGGGTATTGAGTTTCATTATTTACTAGAGAGCTTTTGATTAATAGTAGTAATGACTGCTCTTGGTTGTGTTCATCTTTTGATAAAAGCAACAGATATGTGTGGCAAACAAATGGTCAAACAAGGTGGCAAGACCAGTATCACAGGGCCTAACTCTGAGAAGGCTATTTATAGTCAATAGAAAAAATATTTGCTTCTTTTAAGGTTCTTTGTTCTTTAAACACCATGAGAACATTATCTTTTTCATTTTTGCATAAGTTTAAAGAAGTATTTTCAGGAACTCCTATAGTCAGCCTCTGTCTAGTCTTTAGTGTGACATTTTTATATGTTCCACACTCAAGTTGGAAACAGAGCTTTATTAATTAAATTATTTCCAGGGCCAACTAATTATAAAAACACCCAGTTTATATTGTAGTTAGGCAAAGGCAATTTAGGCACAAATCCTATCCCCAAGAAGCTCATAATTTAACTAGGGAAATATCTGAATTGATTAGATGCAGAACAAAAAGGATAAACTGTAGCAAGAAAGACATGCATAAGAAGTTTTATGGAATTCTTGGGCAGAGACTTTCCTGGCAACAGAACATTGAAGACTGAATAAGATGTAGGCATGTTCTAAGAAAAAGATTTCATTCATTAACTCGTGTTTGAGCCAATGACTTTATTGAAGTATTAACTTACAATTGTCCACATTGTAGAAGGAAACTGAATGGAGATGGTAATTTGTTTTCACTAATTAGAATATAGCCAGGTTATGTGCATAGTTCTGAACTTACTGACTCTTGTGTGGTACAGCTGAAGGTAGAAGTTCCAGAAAACCAGAATCCAACCAACACTTCCAATTGTGCGTGTGTGTGTGTGTGTGTGTATGTGTGTAAACACAAAAATAAGACTCAGAATCATTTTAAGTGCCAATTTGCTGAAACTGGGAAGGTTTCAAGAGTTTTTTGAATAAAAATTATGGGCAGAGGCTTAAGGAATTATAGGATTTTATACAGAGGTGTGTCACACGTCACCCCTGTGCAGAGATTTGAAAGGTGATAGAGCCTTTGACTGGAAACTTAAGGAGGCTGAACAGAGGAAGGATTGGACTTCTGTGTCTAAACTTGGATAGAAAGCAATGGAGTCTTGAATTTGGGGAAACATCTGTGTCTGCACTACCAAATTTTAATGATAACTAAGGTAGATGAAGAACAGAAGACAATTCCATAAGTATTCCAGACTAACAAGATTTTTTTTTTTTTTTTTTTTTTTTTTTGTACCGGGGATCAAACTTACAACCTCACACTTACCAGGCAGGTGCTTACGCGACTGAGCTAAATCCCCAGTCAAGATTCTTAAAACTTCCTAGGTAGGGTAAGGACATTTTTTAAAAGACATGAATACAGCCTTCTTAATCTGAACTTATGTAAGCCAGAAGTCACCTTTATAATTCTTTAAGAAATTCCATGCCAATAAAACTATCCTTTAAAAATTAAAATAACATTTCAGACAAGAAAAGGAATTCTACAAGAATTCCTTTTAGCAAGTCTGTACTATATTAAATATTAAATTTATGGAGGCAGAAGAAAATGGTATCCAATGAAAAACATGAATCTCAACAGAATGAAGAAGCCAGGAATGGTAAACATGTGGCATATGTAAAAAATAATTTTTTTCAATTTTAAGTTTTTATAAAATATAATTGACTACATCCAGCAAAAATTAAAAGTATGTAAGTATAAGAGAAAACATATGTTCTAATAGTAGGAGGTAGTGTGGATTCAAAGGGTAGAAGTTATAAAACATTTACCCTTTGAAGGACACATAAAAGAAAATGAAGAGTCAAGTCAAACATAAAGTACCAGAAAATATGTGCAAAAACATATTTGTCCAAGACATGGAGCCTGAATATTCGTGGAAAAAAAATCACAATTTGACAATAAACAGACAAACAAAAAAAATGGTCAAAATATTTGGATAATTCAAAATGAAAATATATGAATGCCCATTAAGTACATGGAGAGATACTCAGAATCATTTGTCAACCAAGAAATGCACAGTAAAATACTTTTGAGAAGTCAGCACCCTCTTACCTGAGGCCCAGAACTTAAAGACTGACTGATGGAGACCACTATGAAGTGGATCTGAGGAGGGTTTCAAATTAACCAGTTGGCTTTCTATGTTTACCTGTGAGTCTGTCCCAGGCCTAAACACCTTGCTGGAGATGGGCAGTGGACTCATAGTAAGTGAACTTCTATGAATCACTGGTCCTGGCTAAGGCTTGTAGTGGCCTGCAACACCAGTGATATCTCAAAGGACAAGATAAGGCCACAGCTGAGGACACCTGGCTCCAACCCCAATTAACTAGACAGAGACTGCAGCTGCCGGCATCTCACTCCTGCTGTCTCAGTCCTGCCATAGATGACAACCTGGAGATAAGGCAGTTCTCCTAAATTAGCATAATTTACCACTTGGAGAAGGCTTTGAACTAACTCCCAAGGTCCTACTCAGTTCTTACACTTTCCTCAGTATCCCCTTCCTTTGTTTGAAAACCAAATAAATACCGGTTACCCAGAGAAGTTCTTTGTCTAAGCCCCCAGAATCTATCTGAATTCTGCTACATGGTTTTGCTCTTTATGGAGGCCTAACATCATACCACTTGTCTTATTTATTTAAGCCTTTGCTATCCACTCATTTGGGAGATTGTGGTCCTGACTGGTCCATGATAACTGGCTCCTGAAACAGGGACCTGAAATCTTTGGACTAGGACTCTTTGCCTAAACTAGTAAGCCTACCTAGAGTTAAAAGTATGGAAGATGAGTAGGCCTTCACAGGATGAAAACTTTGCCAGGGATACCTGGAGAAGAAAGGAAAGAACAGGGTAAGTCTTCCCACTGTGAACAAGTCATTTTATCTGGGAGTGAAATGGGGCAAAAGTTTACAGCCAAGGAGCAACAATATATACAGCTGCTCCAAGGCCTAATCAAATGCTTAGGGGCTCATGTACCAAGAAAAGACCTAACAAAAATGTTGCAAGATGTAACCAAATACAATTCATGGTTTCCTCAGACAGGCACTACGGATAAGAGTTGAAAAAATCTTTAAAAGGCACATAACGGGAAAAATCATTTCCCTTGAGACGTTCTCAATTTGGAATCTGGTTTGTTCAGTTTTGAGTCTGTCACAGAGCTCACAATCAGCAATTTCTAATTCGGATGACACTGATGAAATAAAAGAGCTCCCAGTTGAGGTGCTTGCCACCAAAGCAGAGTCCTTAAAGGGATCACCTCAGCAGGAGCTGGAGTCTTTACAAAGAGCAACCCACATGGCTCTATCCAGAAACTTGCAGGTTTTAAGGGGAGAAGTGGCTGCAAAAGGAGAAATCATTCATAACCCTGCTTGCTTCCCAGTTGGAACTCAACAAGATGCTAATGACCATGAGTATTTTGCTCATACACCTTTTGAAATACAACTGCTTAAAAATCTTAAACTGTGATTAACATTGGAGTTCAAAGCCCATTTACTATGGGACTCTTACAAAATGTTTTGGATACATATCGATTGATACCTTATGATATCAAACACTTAGCACAAACATGTCTGTCTTCCACTCAATTCCTTCATTTTGACATAAAGCTAAAAACTTTTGTTTTGGAGCAGGCTCATATAAACAGGACAGGTCCTAATACATGTACAGTAATAAATGAGGAAATGCATTCTGGAACAGGACTATATGTGCCCCTTGGGGAACAGATCCAATGTCCTGATGACCTATATCCACAGTTGGCAGATTTAGTAAAAAAAAAAAAAAAAAAAAAAAAAAAAAAAAAAAAAAAAAAAAAAAAAAAAAAAAAAAAAAAAAAAAAAAAAAAGGCACGGGCAACTATTCCAGAGGATGGGGCTCCTGTGCAGTCCTTTTTAAACATTCTTCAAAGGCCCAAGGAGCCCTTTACTCAATTTGTGGCTAAGTTATAAGAAGTCGTTTGCAGACATGTTTCAAACACAGAAGCTACAGACATTTTAATTCTACAATTAGCATATGCAAATGCCAATTGAGACTGCAAACAAGCTTTAAATTCTGTAAAATCAATTAATGATTTAACAACACATATTCAAGTTTGTCAGGATTTTGAAACTGAATCCTACAGGACAACTATGATGGTTCAGGTTATGGCTGGTTTTGCAAATGCAAAAAGGGGTAATGTAAAATGCTTTAACTGTGGAAAAAATTGCAGAGATCTTGCTCGATCTAATAAGACCGATGCTTCAGCTGCAAGTCAAGGGAAAAGTGCCTCTAACATGGAGGACTCAGGTCTCATGCCTGAACCCTGTCCAACATGCCAAAAAGGGAAGCATTGAGCCAAATGTCATCATTCTAAATTCCATAAGGATGGTACATCTTTGCCAAAAAAACAAGGTGAGGGACTTTTCTCAAGCCAGTCAAACAACAGAGGAAGTACAACCTGTGAGTCAAAATATCAGTCAGCTTTATCCAGTACAAACACACCAGGAGATTTGACAACAGCATCAAAGGTAGCTCCCTGGAGAGATGTTAACTCACTCAGTGGGGAAACCATACAGAGTGCAGGATTAGATCTTCCTGCAGCTTGCAGTCACTCATATTGGAGGTGACAAACCTATCCCAATTCCCACAGGAATTTGGGGTCCCCCACCTAAAGGAACAGTTGGTCTTGTACTGGGAAAGGGTGATCTAAATTTGAAAGCAGTAACTATTGTGCCTAGCATGACTGACAGTGATTGTCAAGATGAGATACAAGTTTTTGCATGTGCTATGGATCTCTGGGTTTTTGAACAGGGAGACTATGTGACACAGTTGATTTTGTTACCTATAGATAAACCTTTTGTTAAATATAGATAGCTCATGAGGAAGCAAGACCCTCAGAGCAAGACTATAAAAGAGAAATTTATTTTACATAAGAAGTGACTAAAAAGAGGCCTATGCGTTTTGTGAAGATTAATGGAAAATGCTTTGAAGGTCTTACAGACACTAGACAAAGTGCCCACCCTTGCCTTTATGAGGGGCCTGATGAACAAAAGTGTTTCTTTTTACCATACATGGCTATTCTGGTCAATTTGTGGGGAAGAGATTTAATACAAAAATGGAAATTAATGTTGACTAGTGATTCTGATTTTAAAATTAAACAAGTTCCAATTTTGAAATTAAATAGATTCAGATCTTAAAATTACACAACTGATGATTAAAATGGGCTATCAAGAAAACAAAGGGCAGCTGGGCATGGAGGCACATGCCTTTAATCCCAGCACTCCAGGGGGCTGACGCAGGAAGATCATTGTGAGTTCAAGACCAGCTTGGGCTACAAAGTGAGTTGAAGGCCAGCCTGAACTGCATAGTGAGACCCTGTCTAAAAGAATAGGGCCAGGGATTTAGCTCAGTGGCCTAAGTGCCTGCCTGGCAGGCACAAGATTGTGAGTTCAATCCCCGGTACAAAAAAAAGAAGACAAAGAGCTAGGAAAAGCTTACAGGGAATCAAAGAGCCTGTAAAGACCACACCTAAAAGTGACAAGCATAGTATTGAATATCAACAGGTTTTTTGACAAGGGCAGTTGATGCTCCTCCCTCCCCCTCCCTGCCACAATGGTTCTGCCTTTACAAGGAAAACTGAGGAGCCTGTCTGGGTAGATCAATGGCCCTGTCTTAGTTACTTTTCGCTCATTGCCGAGACAAAATACCTGACGCCCAGAATTAGGGAAGGAAAGGTTTATTGTTACAGTTTCTCAGGAGTTTCAGTCCATACTTAAGTTGGCTCCAAGATAGCGTGGCATGGTGGGCCTGCTGTTCATGGCGGCTGCAAACTGCAAGCCGCAAGCCGCACTGATGAGAGAGAGAGAGAGAGAGAGAGAGAGAGAGAGAGAGAGGGAGGTGGAAGTAGAAGCACAAGAGGAAGACCTGCCTTCCCTTACATTGTATGTTGGCTCCACCCCGGGCAGGCACAGCACTCACACTGCCAGACAACAAACCAATAACAAACCAATAACTCAGCCCCATCAATATTACATGAGGACTTGGGGGTACATAGCATATTACCCGATACAGGCCCCTTAACAAGGAGAAGCTAGTTTAATTACACAAATTAGTTGAGATACAATTTCAGCTAGGACATTTAGAAAACTCAGCCCTTGGAATACTCCTGTCTTTGTTATTCCAAAAAAATCAAGCAAATGGAGTTTCTTATAAGACATAAGAGCTGTAAATGTTGTTTTACTTCCTATGGGTCACTACAACCAGGACTGCCAAATCCAACTGCAGTTCCCAGACACTGGCCTTTCACTGTAATTGATTTAAAAGATTGTTCTTTCTTTTTTTAACAGTCCTCTTTGTCCCACAGATAGACCATGTTTGCCTTTTCTGTGTTTAGTTTAAACTTTAAAGGAATGGTAGAGCTAATAACATGGGTGCAAGGTTATGCTTGTCTTCACAGGTGAAAGATCCATGAGGTGGCTGCTGTCAAGGAATGTACAACCCTGGCCAGAGACACGACCAACACTGTGTGATGGCTCTGCTGCTCTGGGCCCTTCAGATGATGAGCCTGTCTGACATGGCTTGCCCTCAGGAACCTGCGAATCAGCCAGAAAATTCAACTCCATCTCCCCCAAAAGAACAAGACAGAGGACGAGTGGTCCAGTGGAATGATATCCAAGCAATGATTTGTGAGCTAGAGACATAGTTACCAGAAGGAGAATTCCACCAAACCTGGAGAATCTTTTGGTTGCCTTAATGACTCTGCTAACAGTATCTGTATGTATAACACCTGTCTCAGGAGTTGAGAATTGGACTTCTGTCCCTAATCCACCATTACTTAGACCCGTTACTTGGGCAGATTCTCCACCTGAGATTTATTATGAGCCAGAAATGACTGGCCCTAAGTTAAATGCCATCCCAGGCCCAGTCATCCCTATTGATATACCAGACAAGACAATTATTAATCACACTCCATATTTTGCTTTTCCATCATTCTGTGCTGAAGATATTAGAAATCAATCAAAATACTGCTATGTTGCTCATTCTCAGATTTGGGTGGGACACACGTTGGAGTAAGTGGTTGCTATCACCCTGGGATCTACACCTACCCCAGGAAGTGTGACAGTTTCATAGGGGCCAAAGATACCTATTTACTCTGTACCTAGTCTTTTAAAAATACAAGAAGATCCAATTTTTCCTTGGGCCACTTGTCAAGCTGAGGCAAAAATTAAAGGAAAAATAGGATGATATGAGTTAATAGATTAGAAACCATGGAGAAAAGTCATTGGCAGGGTAAAAAGTACAGACTCGGAGGCGGGACAAGATGGCAAAACTGTAAAGAGCAGGGTAAGTGGCCTCCCTGAAAGATACCATCCAGATGCTGGAATATAGCAACATGGGGAAGACAAGAAGGAGGGAGGCAGGTCCAAGGAAGACTCTAAAGCAAGAATTGAAGCCCACAGAAAGAGTAAAAAGACATTCAAATGAATAAGGCAGTGGCTGGCAGTGACTCTGCCCAGAGCTGGACCCACTCTGTGAAAGGAGTTGCTGGAACCTGGGGATGCGTGATCAAAGTCCAGCGGCCATGGTGGCAGTGGCAACCCTGGAGGCCTCTGCCCAGAGAGGCAGCATCAGAGGAGAGTGGCTATGGACAGGGGGAGCAGACCTGGAGGACTAAACTGGTAAGTGCAGCAAACCCCAACCTCCCATGAGGGAGACCGAGGGACTGGCAGCCATTTTGCGCCCGGAGCTGCTCCTAGCCAGGCACAATCCCATGGAAACTGCTCCAGCTGAGCCCCGGAGGCTCCCGGCAGGTGACCAGCTCAGTCTGGAGACCATGGCTCCACACGTGCCCTAGGGGTGATAGTGGAAGATTTGTGGATAACTGGCTCAGGTTCCCAGGTGGCAGCCCCGCACCCACACACTGTCACAGATATTGGGGAGCTGAGGTGGGCTGGAGAAAGGCAGCAGATAGCACTGTAACAGCAGACCTAGTGGTAACCATCAGATATCCACAATCAGCACTGGCTAGAAGAACCAGTCTAACCTTAAGAGAAATTACAGACAATGCACATAATACCAAGGTCCCTGTACACACTTATCCAGAACAACCCAGGAATATGTCAAAACAAAGAAGCAAAAGGTAGTCTCTGGCCTCCAATCCAAGCAGAACAAATCCAGGAGAAGCAAACGCAGAAGAGGTTGGGAGTCCCACAACTAAGGTCTCTGAGGTGATGACAACTGAAGTAAAGAAACAACTTCATGAAGCTATAAAAGAAATTAGAACAGAAATACTAACTCAACTAAAAGGAGAAATGAAAAACATAATAAAAGAATTGCTAGGCATCTCAAAGGAGACACAGATGAAAAAAATGGAGCATAGAAAAATGAGGGAAACCTGGAATGAACAATACAAAAAAGATTTAGAGTACATGAAACAGATTCAAAGAAATTACCAGGAAATCAAAAATTCCAATGAAAGTTGGCAAAACCACCTGAAGGAAACTAAAGACAGACTTTCAAACCTTGAAGACAGGTTTGCAGCTTGTGATGGTGAAAGGAAAGATCTCTTAAAAATAACAAGAAACCTGGAAGTAACAATACAATGGTTGCAAGACAACCCAGAGAAACATAACTTAAGAATGAAAGGTGTGAGTGAAAAAGCAGGGGTCAATACAAATCAAATTAAAAGTCTATTTACAGAAATAATTTCAGAAAACTTTCCAAGCATGGGAACAGTAAGTGACTTTCAGATAAGTGAAGCATATAGAGCTCCAGCTAAACATAACCAAAATATACCCACACCCAGACATATAATAATCAAGATCCCAGAAATTCAACACAAAAACAGAATATTAAAAGCTATTAGAGAAAAAAAACCCAGATCACCTACAAAGGAAAACCCATCAGAATCACGACAGACTTCTCAACATAAACCATCAGGTCAAGAGGAGCTTGGAGTGAAGTATTTCAAGCCCTGAAAGAAAACAACTTCCAACCCGGACTGATGTACCCTGCAAAACCATCTTTCAAATTCAATGGAGAAACAAGATACTTCCACAACAAAGAACAAATAAAGGAATTTATGACCACCAAGCCAACCCTACAGAGAATACTGAAGGACATTTTAGAGAGAGATAAAAAAAAGTCCACAGCTCCAGAAACAGCGGTAGAGGGACATCACTGAGCAGGGCAGACAATTGAATAATCCATCATCAGGATTTGAGTCCAGTATTGTTTTCAATGAGCTGTTTAGTTTGATCTTATTCTATCTTGACCTGCCTAATTTCATTATGTATGATAATGTACACAGCTATTCCAAAGATAACAAAATATATTAGGGTAGCCTTTATTGATATTTGATCACCCTGTTTTGAAACCCTGTATTGCTTTCATTGTTCTGTTTTGAGTGATTTTAATCTATTTTGGTTTGTTTGATTGTATTATAACAGATGATATAGGCAACTGCTTAGAAGATAGTATGAGGTATTATAGAAATCAATGTTGTATTACTATGTATTGATTCCATTGTTTTATTTTTTATTGGTTTTATTCTGTACTATTTTGTTTGATTATATTAGGGCTGATGGTATGGGCAGTTATTTTGAAGATAACAAGAGGTATTACAAGGGGAAAGGAGGAAAGAAGGGAAAAGGAAAAAGACATAGATTTATATTTGGGTATACATAAGATGATCAAAATGACTATACTACTAAGTGCATTAACTATTGAGAAAAAACAGTTAATACTCATATGATTAGATCAATTTTACATGTCTATATCTGTCAATCTGAGCAATCCCTTGAAGGCAACAACATACAATGTTACAACCACTGTCAAATTCCAAACATCTCATTTTGTAAACCTATAATGTTACAGTATTGGATTTGTTGTTGATGTGTGTTGGTCCCTTTTGCTTTTTGTTTTTCTTTTCTGTGACCATTGTTTTTTTTTATTGACTTTATTCTGAACTATTTTGTTTTATTATATTAGGCCTGATGATATGGGCAGTTATTTTAAAGATAACAAGAGGTATTCTAAGGGGAAAGGAAGAAAGAAGGAAGGGAAAAGAAAAAAGACATAAATTTATAAATAGGTATATATAAGATAGTTAAAATGACTATTACTAAATGCATTAGCTATTGAAAAAGAACAGCTAGTACTTATATGATTAGATCAATCTTACATGTCTATATCTGTTAATCTGAACAACCCCTTTGAAGTAGTTGCAATATTACAACTACTGTTAAATTCCAAACGTCTCATTTTGTAAACCTATAATGTTATCTTATCGGATTTGTTGTTG
>RJWM01042634.1:0-14223 GCA_004363535.1 Dasyprocta punctata | reverse complement strand
CTCTTTTTGAAGAATTTGGCATACATCAAGCTCACCAAGTAAATGGCAGTATTGAAAAAAGCTCTTAACAGTAAATAGATGTAAATTTTCTAATGAATTAGCCACAAATCATAAAATATTTAGTTCGTTAAGGGAGAAAATGAGTAGTCAAAAAGATATCTGTGATGAAATTTGAGAATCATCAAGATGAAGGGAACTGAAATAAAATAACACTTGAATTTCTTATTTATTTATTTTTATTTGAAGACGACTAAAAGCTGTTATTCAGCATTAAAGAAGCAATCTGCTGCAGAGTGGATGAATTTGTGATAAATGGTCCCTTGAGGTTTATAATACATATTTTCCAAAAAATAAGCCATACTGTCTTTCTTCACATTAGTCAGTTCCTGACATTCAGGCTGCTGGAGCTTCAGTCCAGTGCTGGTTCCTGCCACCTCCAAGCTGGGAATCACTGTTTATAGCAGCAAAGCTCATACATCCATTTCAAGGTTTTACAGTGATAAAAGGCTGACTGCCTACATAAACTGAAGTGGGCTGCACTGTTGTTATTTTGTTTATTGCTCTTTTATTGCAGTGGTCAAATAGTTCCTTTGAGACCAGACACTAGCCTATGCCATCTGCACTGTGTCAGAAAACGTGAGTCAACTGGATCACTGTGAAAAATATTTCTTATGAGAGGACTAATTAAATGAAATGGTGCTTCTCTAAATAAAGAGGAAATATAGATGATATAAGAAATTAAAAATATTCAGCAATCATTCCTCTTCTCTTGGTAGATAGTAGCATTTGTCTAGGGGAACTCAAAGAGTATCAATCATGTCTGCCCACATAGAAGGATTAAACAGAACATTTTACCTGTTGTGTTGAGGTTTTATGAGTTCACTCATGAAGTGCATATATAAATTTTCTGAGTAATTTTAACCACATATTTAACCTTATGGGCTATAAACACCTACCCAAAAAGCTTATATCAAAACATTTCTTTTAGCCTTTAAGTATGTTTTGTGAATTAGCAAGATCAAAAACAAAATCATAATGTTAAACCAAAATTAAAATTTGACCAAACTTGTACAGTAGTTAGACAAAAAAAAATTGTGTTATAATAGCAATGAATGAAATTATGTTTTATTTCAGGCAAAATTATTGCATTTTACTTTGAAATAATGGAGGAATTTCTCTAAAAAAACCAGTGATAGTACAATTTAAATGCTTTGAATGTCCGTGCAATTTTAATATATTTTTTAGAAAAATCATATCAAAATTTAAAAGACATACCTCAATAAAATAGAATATTGCCTTCTTTGACACCTCCTTGAAAATTTGAAGTGTTTGCTTTAACATATTTAGATTTATTGGAATTTAAACTGTCAGTGAAATTGATCTCAAATAAAATAAATTTCAGTATGTATGTTGAACCAAGGATAACATACATTTAGCACTCAGTACTAAAATAAAAATTTTACTAAGAAAGCATAAATTCAAACTTAACTTCTAATTCAGCAAATTTTGCTAAAGTGGACTTCCAAGTAAAAGTTAGGAAATTTATTGTATACAGTGAAATTCTTACAAACCATACTTTTTGATGATGAGGAAACACGTTTTCAGACAAAATTATATATAAAATATGGCTTTAAAACATGAATACTGAAAATATTTTCATTTAATATTACATTCACACCATGTTATTAGGTCTAGGAAAACTCTCTAATTCCTTGATGGTTATATAGCTACCTCCATGGTAAGGAAATTGGAGAGGTAAGTGACTCATTTTTATGTGGGTGGTCATTTATTACTTACTTATATGTGTGAATTTTATGTATACTATAATAACTAACACATTATTAAGTAAAACTCACAAAAACTGGTCCATCTGTCAAAGTAGATTACTCTCAATACCATAGAATGAAACCAACACAGAGCAATTCAGTTAGCTGAGTGTATATATCTACTCGGTGATAATAAATTCCACCTCCAAAACATTTTCTCAGCTACAACAAGGACACAATAAGAAAAATCTTTTCATGTCAACACCAAGCAAATTCTGAATAAATGAGCTATAATGTATGAATGAGTGAATTTCTAAAAATTTACATGAGGATCCATAAAGCTGAGGAATCAGCAGAGAAATAAATGAGAACCACAGCCTTAGAGATATGTTATCCTGGGACGTTACCTTCAGAGTAAAAATTCAGTACCTTGTGTGTCATGTAATTCTCAGTATGTGAAAGAATAAAGCTCCTTTCATAATATAGTTTATGATATCAGATTATTCAAGATATGTGTAATGAATATCTATGTAGGAATTTTTATATCACAACAGTGGGTATCAGTGGAGTTCGTGCGGAAGGCTCCCAGACAGTCATGTGGCCATTGTTGAGGGTGGTTCTAAAATCAGTTATTTAATGAATTAAGTGGCACCTAATGCATTGAATTATTAATATTTTAATCATTTCTTTAGATAATGCTTACATTTTTGTTAATTTTATTGGTATATTTTAGACATGCATAATGTTTACATTCATCATAGCAAATTTGTGTGGGATGTATCTTTTTTTTTTTTTTGCCTTTTGAGACAGGGTTTCACTATGCCGTTCGAGCTGGCCTTGAAGTCACTTTGTAGCTCAGGCTGGCCTCGATTCACAGTGATCATCTTGCCTCAGCCTCCCAAGTGCTGGGATGCATGATATATCCTGCTTCTTCTTTTTTCCCCATTCCCCTCCCCTCCTTTGAATCTCTGTTTCTGTCCTTAGAAAAAGTTTTGCTTCCATTTTTACCTTCTGCCCTTTTGCTTTTCTTTTCCCCCTCCCTCTTCCTTGTTCTCCTTCCCATATGAACATTTTCTTCCCATTTTCCAATATCTGTTACATATTTTGGTCCTTATTTACACTTTTGGTTCCTCACACCAGAGAAGGTATATGATATTTTCACATGTATATCTGATTTATTTCATTTAAGAATATGGTCTCAAGGTGCATCCATTTACCTAGAAATGTCTTAGGTTTATTCTTCTTTATGGCAGAGTAGTACTCCATTGCATAAGAAAGACATCTTCTTTATTCATTCATCTGTTGTTTACCATTTTTTGCTTATTAAAAATAAGCATATTCTGACTCTATTATTGTGAACATGCTTTTAGATATGTTTGTAATTTATTTTGCATTAACTTTTCCCCCAGTGATCTTAACACTCATTGATGATTCTTGTGTCCATCAATTACTGCATACAATGCATTCAATATTTCTCTAGTTCTCTTTTACATTTACAGACTTTTTCTACTTAATAACAATTTTGCCTCATAAAGTATTTTTAATATTTGTATGCTTTCAATGAAATAATCCTGAATTCAGGTACTTCCTTTTATTAGATTGTTTTATGCGACAGTGACACTTAGGAACCAAGATCTGTGTAGGCTGTAGACCCTTGTGGGGGACCTCTACCCTGAAAAAAGACAAAAATAAATTTGCATAAAAAGAATCTATTTGGGTATGTTTTGAAGTTTTATATTTCTTACTCTTCCATTAAAGATAATGTTGATATTTCTTTCCCCCTGTGAGGAAAAAATAATGCAAAACATTATACTTGCTCCTTATCTCACACTGTGGTCACCTTTCAAAAATGTCCTGAGAATAAAACCAATTCTCTATCACAAGAATTCATAAAACAATTCAGGTCTAATTTATGCCAGAGTAAATGGAGGCTGAAAAGAGAGTGACTGGAAGAAAAAAGAGTCAGAGACAGAATTTTTGTGTAGACTTTATCTTTAAATGTGTATAGTTTAAATAGTTTTCTAAATAATCTTGGATTTCAGTGACAGCTGCTGAAATCAACTTTTTAAAGCTAGTAAAGTAGTTGAGCTACTGCAGAGCAAAATAATATCTGAATATACCGAATAAAATATGCCAAGGAAGTGGAAGTTGTGTCCTTTTTATATTGTCATAAAACCAAATACATTTTAAAGCACAAACAATTAAATAAAATACTGAATTATGGGTCTCAGGAACCCTAAGATATCAAGCAATACAGGAGCATGTATGGATCTTAATTTTAAACAAAAATTTTCTCAAAAACTTGCTCTTTCTCCCCCTACCACAACCATCCATTCACAAAAACGTATAAGGATATACATTTGCTGAAATTACATTTTATCTGTTTTTAAATACTTGAATAATAGAAAATATACTTATAGAGACATTATTTGATTTTCTGGATATATGTAATAGCAAGTAATTATTGCAGTATATTTGAAGAGAGTTATTGTGAACTCTCAGTTGCATTCAGAAAAAGTAAAAATGACGTGAAAAGCATACCAATGTTAATTAATGCCTAAATTACTGGATAAATTGTTTCCCAATTTATTTTTTATGTACACACCTATCGTATGATTAAGCACTTATTTGTTCTGCATTAATTGTCAGATTTGCTGGCTTCTATGTTGTTCCCTAATGATAAAAATTTTGTATTTTGCATTTTTATGTAATGGAAGAATATATATATCCTTCTTTATGGCAGAGCAGTGCTCTGTTATATACAAGTACTCATGTATAAATAAATACTTTATAGTTTTCATCTAAATTAATTTTGATGATTATATCATTATTATGTAGTCAAATCTGTTAGTTATAATTTTAGTACTTATAAAATATGTATTAAATACTACTAGGTCACAATTTAAAATTTTATGATGATAGTCTACACTTTAGCAATATAATATTCACAATAATTCATCCTCAAAACTTGTACCTGTAGCTTTTTATGATATCTCTTTGGTAGCAAAAGATGTTCTACTATTCTGTAGTAAGTTCTGCAATAGCAATGGGCTGCACATTCTTACTACTGGTAGTGAATTTATCATTGATTATGTGTCAGGATATTTTTTGATGCTTTTGTATATCAGTTGATCTTCTTTTCAAGCCTGAGAGGTAGATTTTCAAATTTGGAAGTGGAATAGAAGGACACAGGAGAGTTTTCATATCTCATGTGTGCGTAGTAAGGTATTGGTAGAAGTGGCAGTCAGACCCAGAAAGTGTAGCTGTAGCAGCCATGCTCTTAATCGCTTTCCTCTGTGGCTTTATGATCAGAATAAAAAAGGAAGCATTTCTACTAGAAGGATTACAGCAGGATTCACTGCAGAATTGAACAGTCCCTGCCCTCTGTAACATTTTGGTGTGTGTGTGTGTGTGTGTGGTGGTGTAATCTGAAGGAACTGTTGTCAAGATTTTGTGGGGAAAGACATTGAATCAGTGCAAGTTTAGAACGTAGCTAGTTTTAAATTTTTGTTTCATTATTGCCACTAAACGAATATTTTAGGACAGGGTGTATAATAAAAACAAGATGGCTACAATCTATGCTAATTCACTCAGTAACCACAAAATTCTCTTTTTCTCATAATGACATAAATATTGAATATGCAAGAAATTGTATTGAATTAGTCAGAATGAATCATATTCATAAGTAATTATTGTTAAAGAATAGAACATTCTTCCCTGTTGTTGTGGCTCTGTATTTTACAAAAATTTAAAAAACAAATAACTCTGGATGGTGTTAATAAAATTGTCTGTGTGACTCATGTTGATTACATTTAAAAGTCTTTAAATGTGATTGAATTTTAGGGAAATTGTTAAATTAACCTCCTGTTGCTGCATTTTGTAATGGTTTACATCTCTAGTGTGGTCTGTTTTTATAAATTATGATACTTTTTTTGAAATCCAGGTGCTTCTTTTATATCTTGTAACAATATACAAAACATTTATGGCTTTTCATTGAAACAGTGTCTTCTTCTAGTCCATCTCATATGAATGAATTTGCTTTTGTTCCTATTCCTAATTTCCATTTATTAATGAATGCATCATCTGCGTTCAATATTTCCTGTATTTTGAAAATAAGGCTCCTCAGGTGTGTTGTATGTACCATTACCTGGATCATGTCACTCAGCTTTCCAAGGGCTGTCCATTATGGAATCAGTGCTACAGTGTCTTTTGAATTAACATGCCTCTGTATTGGGAGGTATGAGCAGACTTTAGAGCTTATTTACCTCTTTTAAGCAGAGGAGGAGAAATAGCACAGCCTGAAATCAATTGAACTGTTTATTGTTGGTTTCTGTCTGTGCACACCACAGCCTGGTGATAAATAACACTCTTCCAAACTGTATTTATTTTTCATCTAATTTATTATTCTGAAGTCAGTAAGAGCTATATTAAGTAAATAAAGCTGCTCTCCAATTGTGCATTTATATTGAGAGAGACTTTCTTTCCAGTAGGTTAAAGGTATAAGAATAACAGTGAAGTAGAGGAACTGGTAAAAGGTTGCAGGCTATGCATGGATTTTCTTACTCGAATGCTTCAATTCGTAACCTGCCTGCTTATCAGCGTGAACACATGTGTTGATCAAGGGGATTTTCTTCAGAGACCAGAACAAATTTGCTTTGACCCCCCACCCTTTTGAGTTATTCTATCAGTGAGGGTCCACAAGCTAATAAAAGTACTTGGGTCCTTGATGGGACTACTACAAGAAACCTTATTCATCTTTGCCAGTGTCTTAGTTACTTTTCACTTGTTGCTGAGACAGAATACCTGACGCCCAAAATTAGGAAAGGAAAGGTTTATTTCTTACAGTTTTTGGAGGTTTCAGTCCATACTCAATTGGCTCCAAGGTATTGTGGCATGGCTGGGCTGCCACTCATGGCTGCCGCAACAACAAGGCATAAAAAAGCAAGAGAGAGTTAAGATAGGCCTTCCTCTCACCCTTCCATTGTATGTTGGCTCCACCCCTAGGTGTGTGCCGCACTCACATCACCAATCTCAGAGCTAGACAACAAGCCAATCACAAACCCCAGACTCAGCCCCGTCCATGATTACATGAGGCTTAAGTGTGGACGACTGGATCACACTATAACTGCCAGTAAATAAAAGGATAAAGAAACGATTGTCTTACAATTTCAAATACACTTTCACATAAAGATCATTGAAAAAGAATTGAGTTAAAAACCAAGGATAGGAGGGTAATTTATTTGAACTGACCAGCTTTAACTAGAAATGAAAAAGAGTGAGTAGAAGACTTCTACTCACAAAGTTGTGGATAGTATCATTCAAAATTCCCAATGATCATCTAAATGCTTTTTTTCATTAGTACATGTTCCTGGTATATGATGTTTATATTTCTCTTAGCAACTAGGTACATGTATTTAATATATCTAATTTTTTTCTTCTCCTCACCCTTTCTCCCTGCCTTACTCTCTAGATATGTTTCCCATTTGCAAAATATCTATCTCCTTTTTGCCTGTTTTTTATTTTTTAAATTGTTTATACTTTGGGTTTCTCATATTGGAGTTATATGATATTTATTTCAGTTATCATTATGGCATCCTGATGCAGTGTTTTCCTACAAATAACTAATTTGTCCTTTATGGCAGAGCAGTACTTAATTTTGTATAAATATTATTATATATAAATAAATATTTTCTGAATGTTTTCACTTAAAGTAATTTTGACAATTGTGTATATGCATGTTCTTATGTAGCTTAAAATCTGTTATTATCCTTGTAAATTGTATTTACAATGTATATAATTTCTAATACTTAAAAGCATGTACTAAAATGTTAAATCTCTATTTAAAGCTATATGATGATATACCTTTTGCAACATAACAGTCACAAATATGCATTCTCAGAATTTGTGACCAGTCTGTAATTTTCAGATATTATAAATAATTTCTCCTTTAATTTGTGTTTTCTTTTATCTGCTGTCAGAATTTCTATATGAATTTAATTCTATATTTTATTCTTGTATGTGTCATTTATTATTGACATGGAGTGCTAATATTAAGCTCTTTTAGGAAGTACTGTCCTTTTATTTTGCCTCCAGAAGATCTTTTAGAACAGTTTTCTGAAGAGCTTTCTACAATAATAGAAAGGGTCTAATCTTCAGTGTAGAGTCAAGTAGCTACTAACTATGTAAGTCTATTTAGTATCTGAAATGTGGGCAGCACACTTAGGAACTGAATTTTTAATCTCATTTATTTTAAACTTAAAGAGCCACAGGAGGTTGGTAGCTATATTGGGTAGCACTAGGCCAATGCACTCAATGCAGGGTGATTGAAAGGTGAGCTTTATTTCATCTGTAAGTGAGTAAAAGCAATTAAAAAAGTAAAAGTATAGAGAAACCCATGTAATAACTATGTGCAAATTTTTGTGAATACCTAACTTTTTTAAAAAAAAGTATCATGACAGAATAATAGAAATATAAAAATAGTTAATAAATTGCATGCTGTCATCTTCAAAGTAGTTACAGTACCAGATATAGGCCTAAATAATTCTCCAATCAATATTATTATGGACATTCCTTTTGAATGAACTAAAGGACACTAATAGTATAGCTATCTTGCATTTTTCTCCCTTTTCCCATCTTTCATTTCCCCCTTCCCCTTCCCCCTCTGCTAGTTCCTTTTTCCTTTTAAACAATTTCCTTCCATTTCAAAATATCTATTGTACATTCTAAACTTTATTTGCGTTTTCAATTTTTCATACCAGGGAGACAATACAATGTTTACACGAGTCTGATTTATTTCACTTATGAGTATGGTCTCAAGTTGCATCCATTTACCTATACAAGTCTCAAGTTTCGATTCCTAATTTCTGAAAATTGTTTACTGAATACATGAGAAGAACATTTTTATTAGTCATTTAGGATTGTAATTTCTAGAAAGGTGATAATTTTCTCAGTAAACTGCAATAAAGTATTAAAGAGCCTGTCTAGAGCAAGAAACAAATGATAGCAAACCAGAACCTTGTGATTAGAAAGATATAAATGAGTTATATTCGTGTGGGTTAGGCCCTGGAATCTTTGATGTTAATGTTAATTTTATTTCACATTGTTTGTAGTTTGTACTTGGTGTGCAGTAATTGGGTGACTCAGTATAAAACAATTGTATTCAGTGAGACCAGGATCCTATGTCTAAGCACAGAAAATTGCCTGCCATCCTTTGCATTGTGGCATCAGGTTAACCCAGTAGCTATCATGAGGCGACATCTGTCGAATATATTCAAATATTATTAATGTTGTTATCATAGACCTTGTTTTGCACTTTGTGAAGAGACATATTAGAAATATTTTGAAAGTCTTTTAATGTGGTTTGACAAATCTGATGTCTTGAATCTTGGCAAATTAAATAATGCTTTAGATTAAGGTACTAGTTTGTTCTGTTAGAATGAAAGAACTGTCAAAAATAATAGTTCTTCCTCCTGACTGTCTGTTGAAGAAGAAACAGGTATACTGCCCTGGAAAGAGAAACAGAAGCATTTGCTTATTCACCAGTTACCTGGAATATTGGTCTGAGTAGGAATATCTGCCCTACTATGAGGTCGTCAAAAATACACTATGTTTTATTGTTTTACTATCACTGTGGCTTGTCTTTCTGCTTGACTTCCATCTTTTAATTCCTTCATAGTTACAAGATTTAAAAATGGTAACAAGATAACATCTTTTTTAACATACAAAGAAAGTGGAAAATGGCTTATGTGACAATGTGAATTTGTTTGAATGTGTTTTGTTAGTAATTGTCTTTAAACTGTATTTTTGCTTTTCAGTGTGGGATTATTGGTTATTAGAGTAACAGAAAGGTGTTGATTGGTTCAGTACATCCTAAACTCAAATAACTGAAGTAAACCTTGGATCTTAAATCTAGACAGTAAATGTGTCTCTGTGTTGGTACAATTCATGTATAGAGTACCTATGTTTTAAATAATGAAACATATGTCTTTGTAAAATTTAATTATTTAAGGTTTGAACAGAGTCAGTTATTGAGGATTCGGACTATTGATATTTTCCTAAAAGGTTTGATTTTATGCAGTATAGTAGCAGGAAAGTTTTATTCTATTTCATTAAATGTTAGATAGATAATGAATGCGTCTATGTATTGGTACACTTCAGGTATAGTAACTCAAAATTAAACAATTAAAAATAATAGCACATCTTATTTCATAATGCATAAGCTTCAATGTATTTAAGTTAAATATGATTGTTGTCATTCTATAGATAAGGAAAATAAAGCTGATTGAAAAAATAAACTAATCTATGTTCACAGGCATAAGAAGGAAAACCACCTGTCAAGCAAATGATTCAGGATCTGTAGTTCAGGTAGTTAATCTCCAAGCTCACTGGTTTTAGGAAATAAATTGAATACAATTTTATCTTATAATTCAACTATGAAGCTTGTAATGCTTTTCATGAAAATACTAGAAATATATAAATTTGTGATAACAGCATACCTCTGTAGAATATTGTCTATGTTCATAGAGGTGAAGGTGTTAGAATGACAAAGGATTGATGATAGTATGAAACTCAAAAATTACAATTAACTGAGTTATTCAGTATTGCATCAAAATATTTGTCACATAATTTTTATAAGCAAAAGTATAATTTACTTTTACATCAGTTCCAAAAAATAAATGATTCTTATGTGTTTTAATCATTAATAAGTTCCAGAGTCCTAGAGAAGAGTATGTTAGACAGCAGACATTTAGGAAAACTTGCTGAATAAATTAGCTAATTAACTTACCTTTCTGTCTTTGTTATTGTTTTCTCTCGTTGCTGAGACAGTATACCTGACACCCAAAATTAGGGAAGGAAAGGTTTATTTCTTAAAGTTCTTGGGGGTTTCAGTCCATAATCAACTGGCTGCAAGGCAGGGTGGTGTAGCTGAGGGCCAGCTGTTCATGGTAACTGCAAAGAGCAAAGCGAAAGTGCAAAAGAGAGACACACCTTCTCCCCACCCTTCCACTGTATGTCATCTCTACCCCTGGGCAGGTGCAGCACTCACACCAACCCAATTCCAGCTCCAGACAATAAACCAATCATGAATGCTAGATTCAGCCACCTCCATGATTTCATGAGACTTGAGGTGGGGCTGTAGGAACATAACACTTTCCATGTTTGAAATGTTTTATTTATCTCAGTCAAATATGTGTTCAACCAGGTTGTTATATGAACAACATGTAACCAAATAAAAATTAGAAGCAATGAAATCTGCTTGAAAGTGTAAAGTTTGAATTTTGTTAAGATACAATTTTTATTCCAGAAAAAGTTTACTATGAAACTAAGAGTGTATATTTATTTTTGCAGTAGCATTTTTGTCTGGTAAACAAAATGCCTGTCCAATGTTCTGTAAACCTTGTTTTAGAACCTAGCATTATGCACTCCCTCCAAACAAATATAGATTTGGCAGGTAATGGTATGACAACTACTTGCAAGTTTCTGGTTACTTTAGAACACTCTGAAAACTAAATTGTTCCCACTAACCCAAATCTGTACATTGAGACTCTAATCCTCAATGTGACTTAATTCGGAGATAAGTCCTCTAGCAGAAAGTGTTAAATGTTATTATAAGAATGAGGCCCTGATTTGTAAGATTGATTGACATTAAAACAGAGAGGGAAAAAGGGTATAGGCAGGCAGACACAGAGAAGGCTAGAGGGAGTGGTTGAGTGAGGGAGAGAAAGAGAGTGTATACCAAGGAAGATCTCTATGTAGACACCAAGGAAGATCTTTGCGTAGACACCAAAGAAGATCTCTGTGTAGGACACCAAGCAAAAGCATTATCATGACTGAGGGGCCCTCTGAAAGCCAATAAAAAGCCTGCAGCAGAAACTGGCCATGCTGACACACTCATCTGGGATTTCTAGTCTCCAAAACTGAGAGAAAATAAATTTGTGTCACTCAGCTGACAGAATTTTGTAATTCTAGCCAAAATACACTGAAAGAGAACATTTTATTAGTTAAGTAGCAGAATTTATTGATGTCCCAAGTTTATAATTAGGCTTTTTTGAAACAAAAGTTCCTAGCATGTTGTTTGATTTTTGTTTCTATTAATGCGCACATGTCATTTTTAAGCAATAAATGAATCAGTCATTGCTTAGATAAAATTTCACTTATAAGCAAATATATTGAAGCCAGTCATCTTTTTATTTAGGCAGATTAATTTACTTGCCAATATTGGAAAAATTGTGTAAAAAGGCTTTTTTTCTTATAATTAAACCTGCCTGTTTATATTAAAAAGCTAAAAATTTGACTTATTGTCAGGAGGATGAATGCTTCCATTATGATTCCAGAGAATGACTGAGAAAAGACTGAAGCACAAACGGTAGGAGAGCTGCTGAGCTAGGGGAAATGTTGCTTGTGATAGCTGATTTGTCGCTGATATCTTGTATGTCTAGGAAAGCAAGAAATATGCATGTCTTCCAGAGAAGCCAGACAGGCCATGGAAGTACTGATGAAATGTGTCCTGTGTGTAGTAGTAAAATGAGTCTTGTATGTAGTAGTAAATTATAGAAATTTTTACATGATTCCATAGAAATTTGCCAATCTAGTAATTGCGAACTGAAATGACAGGAGATGTGCTTAAATTATTACTGGTATTTCACAAATGTTACAATTTTTCAAACCTACCACTCTGGTTTTACTTTTCAACCACAAAGTGATCTTGATGAAGCATGTTCATTAGGCTGCATTAATTATACATGCAACAACCACAAAACAGGTGTTTGGCTGTGAGAGAGGTCTTTAATCAGAAAAATTGATCGTAAACTAGTATTTTATATTCTTCCCTTATTTATGGACTTCCTCACAGAACATTAATAAAAAATATAGGTAAATACCTAGCTCCTGTTTTGGGAAGTATTTTTTTTTTTTAGCCCAAACCTGGTGTACGAAAATTAATGTTTACATTTATGTATTTGTTTTTCAGTTTTTTTGTGAAGCGTTCAATCTGATTATACTTGAAATAATGCAAGTTGAGCTCTTTTACTGAAAAAAATGAAAGCTGCCCAAAATTCACCTGATTGCATGTCATTGTATTTAAACTAAAACATATGATGATTCAACCAGAGTGTATCCTCGCAGTAGGACCCAGTGGTGCTTTCAAAGTTCTAAGGCTCTCTCATTAAATCATGCCAGTAGGATTTGTAATCATTATTCTCTCCATCACTTTTAGAGGCACAGATTTCTGACATTCTGTCATAGGTAAGTAATCAGGTATTTTTATTTCTCCAGAAGGTTCAATTATTTGCAAATTATACTAGGTGGTGGGAGATATTAAAAGGAAAAATATTAAACAAATTTTCTCAGCACTGAATATAAAAGAGCTTCTCATAAGTATTATATAAATTGTGCACTATCATACATAAGCTCAAATGAACGCAAACATCTGAGGACTTTGCATTCAGTCTTATATTTTATTACCTCGAGATTTTTCAGAAGTTGGCCACAGCATATATGTACAAAGAATAGTTGCTTCTGTAGTGTTTGAGTTCCAGAATGGTACTGTTCCTCTAAAGTCCACAGACCATGCAGTTACAATGGGAAGAGGTGATACTTTAAGTCAAAAAGTGCAAGTATTTAGCTGGCTGAAGTCATATCTGCCTCTCTCTTTCTTCAACCTAGTTTCACCCTGACCCCCAAATACTGCATTAATGAGTTCGGGTGCACATACACATACTCTCTTTTTTATAGTAGATATATTTATGGATCAAAAACATGATCTATGCTCAGAAACACTCTACTAAACTCCAATAATCCATTTACAATGGAATTGACTCCATTTATGTCAATTTACAAGCTTAACAGCCATGTTGTTTGTCATATTTTGTTTGTCAGATGGTGCTTGAAATTTTTGACTTAGTTTGTTATGTTTTTAACATCTAATCCTCAGATTTTACTTATACATAACAGTGGACACATACTTAGTGGAAAGCACAGGACATATTACCTTTCCCAAAAGAGAATTCATAGGTCATTCAATTTTGTGAGATTTCTTTTTTTGTGGAGGAAACGAGACAGGAGTTTTTCTAATAACTTTTTCCTGCTGAATAGAATGACCTAGTTTTGTTGTATACTGGCAAAGCTGCTAGAGGATATTTTTACATTGCCATTTTGTCCTCAAGAGTTATCTAGCTGTTTTCACCATATGAAATCCCTTTCAAGTTCCTCTTCTAACAATGTGGATATGCTGTTGGATTTGTAGTATCAGAAAGCTAGAAGGAAGAGGTAAGAGTTAGCTGAAAATAGGAGATAAAAGTTTGAGGTTCTTCTGACCATTAAAAATCTACCCAGAAGTAGAAAATTGGAAAGGTATCTTCTTGCCCTGCTCATTATATTGTAGAAGTGAAGTGAATTTGTTTTAATTATTTTGAAATATCTTTCCCTTTAATCTTGAATTTTTGTGAAAAACAAGCAT
>RJWM01042633.1:0-14077 GCA_004363535.1 Dasyprocta punctata | reverse complement strand
AGGGGCAGAAAGGTCAGAGGGGAAGAAAGGTCAGAGGGGCAGAAAGGACAGGGGCAATTTTGACGCATGACAGTCAAGAATCAATTAATATGGATATTTCCCGCAAGGACAATACTAACCCCACACTTAAAGCTAATTACAAGAAAAAAGAAAACCAGAAATAGCACTTTTACACTCAAGGAAATTGTATGATGTTTGAAATGCTTAACTTAAAAAAAAGGAAAGAAAGAAAATTACATGCTGGCTTCAAGTGCTATTTACACTAAAACTCAAATTAGTCATAAGCCAGTGCAATGTTAAGGTTCAAGTTTAATAAAACTGAACAAGCCGGGAGTTTGGCTCAGCGGCTTACGCATCTGTCAGGCAGGCGCGAGGTTGTGAGCTCGATTCCCGGTGCCACAAAAAAAATAAAAAATAAAAAAAATAAAATAAAATAAAACAACAAAAATTCTGCAATTCGATAAAAATAAACATCTGAACTAAAACAGCATTTTTATTTAGGGGTGTGAGTGTTTGTCTATGTTACTGAAGACTCAACCCAGAGCTTCCACAGCGAGCTATGTCACCAGCCCTGTGTGGTTTTTGTTGGGGGGAGGGGGTGGAGTTGTTTCTGTCTACTTTTTGTTGTTTTAGTTTTGTTTTGTTTCTGAGGTAGGACCTCGCTAAATTGTTAAATTGCCCAGGCTGGGCTGGAAGTTGCAACCCTCCTGTCTCAGCCTCCCAAAGTACTGGGATTACAGGCCTGTGCCACCACACCCCACTAACACAGCATTTTTATGCTTTCTTTTCTACAGAAGTCACTAAGAATGCTACAGTGGGGAAACCCTGTTTTTCTGATCTGATTCTATCATGAGATAGGACGGCGTCCCGACGCCGTGGCAGCGCAGGGCCACGCCTCCCGTGCCTGGGGAAGGAGCCTGCTCCGCTCGGCACACGGCCTCCCACACCCTGGGGCCGGCTGCGCAGGGCTGTGAGGCCGGCCAGGAGGGAGGCGCAGCACCCTGAAGGGCAGAGGAAAAGCGGCCACAGCCAGCATGCAGCGCCAGGACCTCGAAACGCGTTCAGCCCCAGCCTGAGCCCTCCTGGATCCAGGCTCCAACTGCAGGGTCAGGGCGCAGTCTACAGCCACAGTGCCCTGCGGCCGGCTCTCCCCGCGGCCCCCAGGAGCGGCGAGGCCATGGGGCCTCTGCTGGTCTGTGAAATGGAGGAGCCTCAGCTGCCTGCAGCCGTGCCTCTGCGGGTAGAGGGAGAAGTAAGCGAGCTGACGCCGTAAGCCATAAGCCGACAGAGCTCCGGGCAGGCCGCAGACACGCAATCCTGCGGCCCCGAGGCAGGGAGGCCGGCAGAGCGGGCTGAGGCGGAGGCGAGACCAGACCCCAGGACACAGCGCCAGGTGACCCTCAGGCCCTGGCCTGGGGACTCCTCACGAGAACCCAAGACCGGGAGAAGGAACGCAAAGACCGCGCCCCTGGCCCTCCTGAAGGTGGCCCTCCCTGGGTTCCCAGGTGTACTTATGTTTGCAATTTTCACTTTTCCTCTTTTACTCAGCCCATGTTTGCTCTGCAGAGCCAGTTTCCCCCTTATCCTTTACTTTTAATTTTTCCTACCTCAAATAAATGTGACTCTACCACCATTTTTGCTTGTTTCATTCCAATTCTTTGTTCCAGACAGAAAAAACCTGGAGATCACCTCCAGATGAGACCCCAGTACCCCAAAACCCAGCAACACAACTACTACAATTATATTATGCCCCTCCGCCACATAGCACACCCTTCAAAGTCAAAAAGCTCCTCTCTCGAACATTTCTTTCGACTGTGATGGAATAAAGGAGATAGAAGAAGCATCAAGTGGATCTTCCGGAACTGAAAGTTTAATACCCAAAACAAAAAGTTCACTAGTTTTACTCATAAGCAGATCTGAACTGGTGAAAGAGAGAATCAGTAAACTTGAGACCTCAGGAGATGGAGATAATCCAGTCTGAGGAACACAAAAAGAATGGAGAAAAAAGAACGGAGCTTCCGAGACTCCAGGGGGAGAGCAGCCAGCGCGCCAACTTAGGTGGGGAGGAAAGAAGAGAGGGAGAAGAGTGTGACGGAAAAAACTTTTAATAAATAATGGCTAAGAAATTTTCATACTTGATTTACAAAACACTAACCTATAAAACCAAGAAGTTTGACAAATCCCACATGGGATAAAAACAAAGAAGTCTACATCTATACACATTATAGTCAAACTGCCAAAAGATGAGAAAGAAAAATAACCTAATGTAACAGAGAAATTTAAAAAATACAAAGGCCAGACGACTTCTCATCAGAAACAATGGAGCCAGAAGGCAGAAGAATAACATTAAAACCGTGGAAAGGGAAAAAAATCAACTAACCTAATGCCTAACAAAACTCTTCCCAAAATAAAAGCAACACAGAATGAGCAGAAGCGAGTGACTCTGGCACCAGCAGCCCCGCGAGCACAGCCCGCACAGGCCCTGCAGGCTGGAAGGACACGCCCCCAGGCAGCGAGCGACAGGCTCCGGAAGGGGTGCACAGGAAGGCACGGTGAAAAGGTTCCGCTCTTTTCTTCTCTAATCGTTTTGCAAAGCATTCGATTTTTGAAAGCAGTATTTATGATGCTGCACTACTGAACTTAAAGTGCACGTATATGTAATTCATACTGCAAAAATAACACAAGGGGGCGGGGCAGTGAGGGGGCGGGGAGAAGCGGCTCTATTTCACTGGAGTTAAGAGAACACTCAACTGAAACACAGGATGCTTAATTAAAGATATGCCCCACAAACAAACACTAACATTTTTAAAAATATCTTTAAAATCCACAGAAGCATTAAAATAGCACACTGAGAAATATTTAACACAACAACTTTATTTCCCCATGTATCAGGCTTCCTGAACTTCCCACAAACGCTGCCTGCAAAGAAGGCTAGGTCACCGCATCTGTGTCCAAGGCAGCTCAGCTTTAGCTTCGTTTTGTGTCTTACCTATAAATGTTTAGCCTTAAGACGCATGAATTTCATTTATCTTCTACTGCACAGTACTACATTGTAATTATATTGGTAAAAAAAAAAAAAGTAATGTGTGGTTCCACTCCTGTTTGTTTTTAGCAACATTCAGACTTGAAGAAAATGTGCCGTTCATCCTCTGCCACAGGTACCCACTGCCACAGGTACCCACTGCCACAGGTACCCACTGCCAGGCCCCGAGGAGACGCGTGCCTTTTGGATGCACAGGCTTAAACCAGTGGCTTCAAATGTTTTGCAAACTACTGCAAGAAAATCATGATCTGCTTCATACAGACAACACATATGTATACACACACCCCTCACTAAAAGTGCCTTTTGTCTCCTTTCTTGTTTTGCTAACGTTCCTGAACTGAATTAAAAAGCCAAGTAGTCATGGCTTACAGTCTGAGAACAAGTGGTCCAGACAATCTAATAAACTCATTCATCCTGAGACGGCTTACAAATGACTCTGGCCGCCTGTATGACTATACTCAAAGAACACTCTGAATTTTTATAGCAGATTTCACAGCTTTAATCTGGAGTAATGAGATGAGCAGTCAGAAAAGTACTTTTCTGGTCTCTGATTAATTTCAATTTCCACCTGAGGCTTGTAGCATCAGTCCTCCCATGGTAAGGAGCCCTGCCCTCGTTGGTGGGGACACATTCAAAGGCCCTTGGTGGATGGGAAATCTCAGTACCAAACCCAGTATTTTCCTTTTGTGTGTGTGTGTGTGTGTGTGTGTGTGGCACCATGGATCGAACTCACAACCTCGCGCCTGCCAGACAGACACTTAAGCCACTGAGCCAAACTCCTGGCCCCAGTTTTTTGAGGCAGGGTCCCACTATGTAGGTCAAGCTGACATTGCACTCATGTTGTAGCCCAAACCGGCCTCAAACTCACAGCACTCCTCTTACCTCAGCCTCCCGAGCGCTGGGATTAAAGGCGTGCGCCACCACGCCCAGCTTAAACCCAGTATTTTCTTATACACAAATACCTATAATAGATTTCACTTATAAATTAGAAACAGAAGAAATTGATAACAATGTAAGATAAAAGAGTTGTAACAATACATTATAAGCAAAACTATGTGAATGTCACCTCTTAGAAAATTTCGTTCTACTATAGATCACAGCAATTTGAGTAGTTTTGTTTCTTCTCTTTCCCTATCAGGATGAGACTTTTGCCTGTTCCACTTAAAAGAAGCACTTTACAACTCCTCTTTGGCGTGCTTGTGTGCTTTGGGGCCATTATTAAGCAAAACACAGGGGACAGAATTATGACATTACAATGGCGGATCTGATGACAGATTCACAGTTTCCCCAGCTTCTTAGTAACCGATGCCCGGGCAGTGCGGACAGCCTGGATACACTGGACAAAGGAACAACGCGTCCTAGGAAAGGTGCAGCCTAATGGCATGGGGCGTCACACCACTCAGAACGGCACACGATTTAAAATTTAAGAACTGTTAATTTCTGGAATCTTTTCATTTAATGTTTTCAGACCACAGTTAACAAAGGGCGACAGAAACCACAGAAAGGGAAGCTGACAATGGAGGAATGACTGAATGAGCTGGTTCTGCGCACTTATCCCTGAATAATCAATATAAATCTAGTTTTACAGGCAATCAGCATCAGAATAAACATGGATGAATTATGTGCTATTTGTATTTCTTTGCAGCTACTATCAGTAATTCATTCAACATAGAACTGCTGGGCATATACTTCAGTGTTGGTCAGTTTTTGCTACTGTAACAAAATACCTAAGATAATCAACTCAGAAAGAGGAAAAGTCAGCCGGGCGTGGTGGCGCACGCCTTTAATCCCAGCACTCGGGAGGCTGAGGTAGGAGGAGCATTGTGAGTTCGAGGCCCGCCTGGGCTACAATGCGAGTGCAAGGCCGGTCTGAGTTACACAAAAAAAAAAAACCAGGGCCGGGAGTTTGGCTCAGAGGCTTACACACCTGTCAGGCAGTGTTCAATCCCCGGTGCTACAAAAAAAAAAAAAAAAAAAGAAAGAGGAAAAGTTTATTTCAGCTCACAGTTTTAGTGTTTTCAGTCCAAGATCAGGAACAGTCATTGCCTTCAGGCTTAGAAGAAGGCAGCGTGTCGTGGTAGAACAAAGTTGTTCACCTCAGGATGGGGGCACTGGAAGAGACAAAAGAGACAGACGGAGAGAAGAGACAGGGAGGGAGCACAGAGCAAGGAAGGGCAAGGTCCAGCGTCCGACAAGGACGCACCCCAGTGACCTCCCACTGGGCCTCACTGCTCACAGGTCCCACCACCGCCCAGTAAGACCCCAGGCCAAGGACCAGGCCCCCAGCATCTGAGCATTTGGAGGACTCACAGGACCCAAGCTGTAGCCCCTGAAAAGGATAGGAAGCTAGTAAAGATAACGGAGGAACTCACATCCATTTAAGGTATTGTGTTGAACCCAAGTTCACCAAGCATAAAAATCTCTGTTTTAGTCTTCATCGCAGTCTGGGAGGTTTATATTTGTAATCTCATGGAAATGTTATATTGGAATTTTAGCAAGTTAATTTTTTTGTTTTGTTTTGGTTTTTTTGGTACCAGGGATCAAACTCACAACCTGGCATTTGCCAGGCAGGTGCTTATGCCGCTGAGCTAAATCCCTGACCCTAGTGAGTTAGTTCTAATCTACCACTTACAATGCAACCCATGGTGAGAATAAAGACACCAAGACATATGTATAATTAGGGGCGGTCAAGGGGTCCTGAGTCCAACCTGGATGAAGGTTTATTGGAACAAAAGGTCCCAACCCAGGGTCTAACCTGGATTTTATTAATTCGTGAAGAAGGCAGTGGCTTAGGATGAGTGACTGTGAGAGTGGTGGGAATTATGTGAGTGCTGTGAGCTGGGCTAGGTAGGAGGCCTGAGAGCACCTCTGCAAGCTGCAGAGAGGAGGGTATGCAGAAAGACCAATCTGCATAACACAATCGAGGTAGCATCTAATGTTTACGTGGGACGGTTCTTTAGTTTTGATGTGTAAGCCTTTTTTGCCTGAGAAGTCACAGCCTTTTATCTCAGGCCTGAACCCAGCTGACAGCCCTGGAGTGTTGGCTCTGCATTCCACTGGGCTAAACCATTTAGGGAGACACTGAGGTAAAATAAAAAACCCCACTGTCATTTGGCTTAAAAGATTATACGTCAGTATTTTAGCTAGCCCTATTTACATTGTTTAGAGCGAATTAAAGGGGAAGAAAATAGCTTAGCCAGTTCTGTACATATCAGTACAGGAAGACAGGGCTAGGCTTAGCCAAAGTAGAAGTCATTACTCTGTATTCAAGGAGAGCCGTCCAGGTGGTCCTCTGAGGACCACCTGAGGGCTATTTCCATGCTTCTAGGGCAGGAGGCTCACAGGGGAAATGACGTGAAGCCATGACTTACTACAGACTTACTCCAGTAAAGTGGTCTAAAGGGCAGTGCGTCTCCCTGTGAAATGGTGGGCTCCTAATCTAAGCAAGTGCTAAAGGAGAAAAATTGTTTCACTTACCTATATGGAGCATAACACAAAGCATAATGAGAGGCCCTAACCTAGGGAGAAGTACAGAGGGAGAAGCAGACCCCGAGAAGTCTTCTGGAGGAGGAGGCACTGACCTTGAGCCTTAAGGACAGTCAAGATTCCAGCAGAGAAAGAAGACTGTATTTGGGTTAAGGGAAGCCGGTGAGAAAAAGCAGAGACCTAACGCTCAAAAGAAGGGAAAAGTTCACAAACACCTCTTTTCCTCTTGCCTGAATCCTGCTACAGAATCAGGATTTATCTTCTAGGCAAAGAAGGAAGTTTTCAACCATGCAGTAGTGGAAGCCAGTTAAGTTAAAGTTACTTCGGCGTGGATATCTGGAGAAGTGTGACCAGGTAGGCCTCAGCCAGGGGGCCTATTCCATATCCACAGCCATGAGTGATTTAACTTGGCAGTGGCCACTTGAGTCAATGAGCACGAGGATCAGGATTTTATTGGGGCTGTTAGAAAACAGGCTTCCTCTCTCCTGCTGAAGCTACTACCAATAAAAGACACTAAGGAAGCCAGCACTGCCATGGGCCACCAAGTGGCATCAGAACATGAAGCCACACAGCCAGACGCAGACTTGCAAAATGAGGTACTGCCTCCAAATGAATCTAATCCAATCATATCTAAATCTCACTCTTCTGTGGAGTCTGCAGTTTCTGAGTCAATAAAATCCCTTTTTTGCTTAAGCCACGTTGAATAGGATTATCTACTCTCAATGGAAAGACTCCTGGCTAATCTTATTGCCCACGCAGCCCTCACTCTGAAGACAAATTCAGTAAAGAGACAGCCTCTCTATTTCAGTTACACATTGGTTTATTTCTCTGCAAACATAAAGTAAGAATTAATATATGGGAAATTCCTGCCTAGAAACTTATAATTACAACTGAGGACACCAAAAGTTACTCTTTTCTAAGCTAAGATAGCATTAGCAAACCAGAAAGATAAACAGACTACAAAGGCTTCACCAAGGACCATCTGAGCTGTGATCAGCTTGTTCCAACCTAGGTTTATGCTTTGGCACTAAATCTACCACATTCTAAGCTGCTGATGCAAGCATGTAAAAATCCAGTGCTGAGTGATTTTCAGAGATAAACGGCAAGCCTGCTACTCAAACACTGCTGTCAACAACATTTGGTACCTGGCCCCGAGAGCGCAGGTAAAGAAACTAAAGCATAATTCCTTATCCCCTGCAACCCTGACTGCAGTGTGTGCAAAAAACATGGAAGGGAAAGAGCCACTGGGACCACAAATACGGCACGGATACAACCACGGAGGAGAGAAACAGCCAGCCGGTTCTGGGGTGGACTTTCCTCATTTCACAACAAATCCTTGAACTTTCACATTTTAAATACAAATGAGCTTTCACTCGACATTTACATTTGCCTTATGTTACAGGCAGGTATTCTTATTCTAGTAACACACATTTTCTGACTCCCCAGCTAGAGCGGAGTCCTTGGGGGACTGGGATCGTCTTCCCAGGCCTAAAATAGTAACCGTCATAAAGTATGCTTAGAGGCAATTTATCAAAACATGAAATACTCCACTAGCAAAGAGTTTATCATGAAATGAAGAATTCTGCCTTCCTTGCCTAAAAATAGTAGTTACTACTTACTGACTGCACTTATAGACTGAGTAATTTGCTAAAACCACAGAGAAAATTACACTCGTTGGCTTGAGCTGGGCTTCACTCACGCAGGAAGCACAGCCAAGCTGGGGGTCACACTCCTCTGCTCTTCCCACCGCTGGACTGGAGTGGCACTGAACAACACGTGCAGGGAGAGTGGTGCCATCTAGCTTAACCCAGAGAAGACGCCACAGAAGGGGCACAACATTCTGAGGGGAAGAGGCTGCCACAGCGGGAGCCGGTTACTAGCAGAGACCAAGTGGAATTTCAGTTAGCAAGCCTGTGTTTATATTAGGTGGGCCAGAACCCAGGACATACTCTGAGCTCTGCCGTAGAGCCAGAGTCTTGAGAGGCATTGGCATTACGTGCAAGCAAAGTCAAGGCCTACAACTCCCTTCTTCTTATTCCCTATCTTTAGGCTTGGGCTCCCTCCCAAAACATGCAATATGCCCTTATTGTCTCACTGCATCAAAACACAGCTTTTCCCCTTAGAAACAGGAGTTTGATAATGCTGACACTCATCAGGTCTACAGATACAGGACAGGAAGGCAGCAGGTCTGAACGTACTTTTCGTGCCTAAATATCTTACAAATTCCAGGACTGGAAAACACAGGGGAAGTGGAGGCAGCAAAGCAGATAAGTCTTTGACCCTGTCCTTTTCCATCCCAGTATACTGATTTTATAGGTTATGATGTTAAACTGCAAGGGAAGAGATTGGGATAAGACTGCATAAAGTTATGCCAGGGTTTCTCTGCAACCATTTAAGTCTTGGTCAAAATATACACCTCTAAGACAGTTTTGAGTATTACTTTACCAAATGGTAGCCTTAGCTTATTTTGCTTTGGGCTCTTTGGCTGCTTAATAACGGTAAAAATATCTCCCAGCCAGTTGTTGGCCAGAGAACAGCAGGGATAAAGATCTCACGATAGAGAAAGCAAAGAGGGTTAAGGAACAAAGAGATCTTCAAAGCCGCTGGAGTGGGCCAGCAGGAAGGTGTCAGCGGGGATGACAAGCAGGACCCACGCAAGGGAGAGGAGATTCACAGGACCAACAGCAGGTGAACCCCTTGAACAGGTGTCCATCTCACAAAGGACAGTAAGACGTCACTGAAAGACTTAAAGTGGGGGAGAAGCAGTCAGGTTGGTGTTTTAGAAACCTTGTTTCAACGACTTTTCAGATCACGGATTAAGAGGGAGGAAAGGATACAGGAAAATGACAGAGGGACACTCAGCAGCTGGCACAGTAACCCACGCAAGGATGGCGGTAGCTTAGACTTGGCATGAGAAGAGAGGAATGGAGGGTGGCTAGAGACCTCTGTCGCAGTCGAGCAGCCAGCAGCAGCCATGCTGAGACGGAGTGTGGTGCGCTGGGACACTCAGATTTGAGATGCCACGTGTCACCCATGCAGAGAAGGCTGGAAGGCAGTTGACAGGTCTGACATGGAGACACAAATTCTCACTAACATTATTAGTAATATACACTTATGAGCATATAGATTATAAGTGCACAAGAGAAAGGATGAAAGCCTCAGGGAAAATGTGTAACTCAGCCCACGGGGTTAGCACAGGAGCCTGTGAGAAGGCACCAACACCGGCCCACTCACTATTACAGCTGCAGTTCACAGCTGATGGAGAACACTGCACCTAAGACAGGCCCTGTGGTGTCCTGGGATATGAACGAAACACAAACTCTCCCCTGCAGGAGGAGGAACTGCCGCTGACCCCAAAACGACAGGCGGGCAAAAGGTCTAAAAACTCATCACAATCTGACAAGGTCCTCGAACATCAATTCTAACATGAAAACACCTACCTGTCGACAAAGCCTCCTCACGGACATCACCCTCACCAGGCTGATGAATATTCCAGGACGTTTTAGGAAGTGAAGAGATTTCATCAGGTGATGCCAACTTCACCATATCCATGTGATTACTCCGGAACTGGTACTGAGGGATGAAGCAGGTTTTGCCTTGTCGGAAAATGTCCTTGATGATCTCTTCCGTGTCAATTTCATCTTGCATGCTCAGAAAGATGGAAATTCTTTTGGACTTCTGATACTGACTGTGGGCAATGACCTAAATGGGAAATTATGACAATTATAATCCCCAAGGTTATACTTTTAAAAACTAGCAATTCCCCTGAACAGTCTCTCTTCTCTCTCAACCTTCTCCAATTTCCTTTAACTTTACAAGAAAAAAAAAAAAAGCAGGGTAGCACAAGGTCACTAAGTGCTGAAGCCTGACTTCTGTTCAGAACCCGGGACTTCTTTCTGGATCCCTCTGCCCCTCTGGCACACCCACACTCACAGAGAGAAATACACTGAAAAGTCATGCTGAGGCGGGACCAGCTCTGTCTCCAACTTGATCCTCACCTCCCAGTTCAGGAGTCTACTCATTTCCCAGGCTTCCCCTCCATGGCTGAATCTTGGCTCCTACAAACTTCCCTATTTCTTAGGCTGTGAGGCCTCTCTCCTCCTAAATTCTACCTGTTAAAACCAAATGCAGGCCCTAACTTTTGCTAAGTTCAGCAGAACCCTTACACTTTAGTTATGACGCACTTAATCAGGATTGTCATGAGTTGATCACTAGTTGTTGATGTGCCCTAAGTGTAATGCCCTGAACCAGACTGAAAGATCCCTGAGGCAGGAAACGCACCTTACAGTTCTCTCTTGGCTCTACCACCCCACTCCATTCTGTTCAACGGAATACAAAAGCAGCTCAATAATATGACTGGCAGAAAGATACGGGCACAGGAAGTCAAGTTAGTCCTAGTACAAAGAACAGAAATTAAGTAGGTAGAGCACATCAGACAGTGCTAGGAAGGAAGTTAATGCCTCTTTCGGCCAGGAGACCTGGCAGAGGGAGGGCCCGTAGACAGGTGGAGCTCACATCCTGGGAGGCCTGGGGCTCTCGGCACCAGGTACCAGCAAAGAAAGTGAAATGTCTTTCTTATTCTCTTTTAAGCGGAATACAGAAAATCAAGAGCTGAATAAGGAGCAAGAAACATTAGTTAAAATTCAGCGTGAGACTGCACATACACATTTATCTTCCTTCCCCAAATCTCATTTCCATGACATTTGTAAAGAAGCCCTAAAAAAAGAAAATCCATTATAGCACTGAGAACAAGAGAACAAGAGTTGGCTAATTCTCACAAGACAGAGAGGGGATGACACTATTAGTAGAAAAGCAGCAGATCACAACACTCGGGAACATGGAGGCAGGCCAGGCAGGACTCACTCTGCCCTAAGGTCCCGCCCGAAGTACCCAGGAAAGGCCGGGGAGTCTCCACCGCTGACACACCTTCATTCAGAACCACAACCACGTGAGACGGCAGAAGGCCAAGTGTCTTAAAATCCCAAACACAAGGGGAGGGGGAGGGAAAACGACCCGATAGGAAAGCGAGGTGACTCAAGAGAACTGAGAATTATTTTTTAATTTTAATTAAGTTTTCTCAAACTCTGGGAAGATAACCACATCTATAATACAGCAACAGACAGCTATGATAAAGATGCCATCAGAAATTTAAGAAGTAATCATTGGAAGTTAACGTTGGAATCAGCAGGCCTTCGGGTGTACTTCTGTTGTAGAGTGCTCGTGTGGCATGCACCCGGCCTTGGTTCAATTCCCAGCACTCCCAAAAATAAAAAGTTGAGATCAGCCAAACGGAAAAGAACTTAGGAGACAACTTGGGGGTAGGGAAAACGACAAAAACAGGAAAAGGAGGTGGAAAACAAGGGTTAAGACACATGAAAGATCAAGTGAGAATTTTCATTTGATTAAAAGAATTCCAGAAAGGCACAAAGGAAAAGAAATAACCAGAGATCTGATAAATAATAAAGCCACCAACTTCTAGAATGGAGGGCACAAGTATGGCACAGAACAAGGAAAACATTTAAATGTGAAATTGAAACTACTAACCAAATGAATTCTACAGTGATTACTATCTATATAACAAAATACTGTAAAATCTGTTTACTGGAATTTCAAGCTTTGAAATGAGACAGAATTACTGCTCTTTAGATTCATTACAGTTACAGAACAATGTTTAAATATAAAACTTAATTCTGTATTATTACAAGTGTTTGATTGCCTTTATTTTTCGGCAAAACAAAGAGTATGGCTTTATCTTATCAATAGATTCTTTTTTATTTTGTCTGTAAAAATATAACCACCTTCCTCTTCAAGCCTTCTAGCCCTGCATCTTTGGGTCGTGGTGCCTGTGGCCCAGCACACATCCGCCTGGGGTCTCTCGTTCCCCGCTTCTCAGGTTGGGCTGTTTCTTGAGCTCAGTGTCTTCTTGCTTGGATTTTTTTCCCATCTTTTTAGAGTACATTCTCAAATAATTTTAACAACATAGTACTATAACCATTAGAAATGGCAAAACAGAAGGCAAAAGAATAAAGGGCCACTAATTTCCTTGTCTTAGAGTGTCAAGGCACAAAGCTGAATTTACCAGACATTACTTTTCTGGTAAGTTTCTAAATTACAAAACAGATGCTATGCCAACAGAAGACTTTTTAATGATCTGAAGAAACGCATTAGCTAACACCTTTGTACCGTTGGTTTGTTTTTTTCAACACTAGGGACTAAGCCCAGGGCCTAAGCACTGAGCTACATCCCCAGCCCCTTGAACAGTACTTTTTTAGCAGGAAACAGTCTTGCTATGTTATTAAATTCCCTAGGCGGGGCTTGAACTTTCAATCCCCTCGCATCAGTCTCCCACAAAGCTGGTATTACGGGGTGTGCACAACGTTCACCTAATACCTTTGCTGGGCATTCGCTGTTTTAGTTACAGTACACTGAATCTTAGGGCCATGACCCACTGGGTGATCACGAAATGCATTTATGAACAGAGAAACATATTCACGATACCGATTTGTTCCAATGGGATACAGTATATTATCACTGAGAATCGTGGGGGGTTTTGTTGCTGTTTTTCATTTTTCTGCCTCCTCCTCGGATGCCAGCTCTTAGCTGTGAATAACTCCTCCCCCTGGAGCTCCAGACACTGCCCGGGCCGCGCGCAGGGTCCTCCCCGGACAGGGGCGCCGGCGAACGCACGCGGTCCCCGTGTCCGGCCGGCTCCGCGCGCGCAGCAGGCCCCCGGCCCACGCGGCCGGCCTCCCGCTGTCTCCTCGCCCGCCCTTCCCGGTCTGCCTTTTGGTTTCTCGCGGGGCCTTTCGGTTGGTTCTGTTTCTCCTTCTTTCGCTTCTCCCTTCCCAGCCCGCCATCCGGACGCGGCCGCACGCGCTCCTAGCCAGGAACCGCCGCGGCCGCCCCGGCCCGCCGCGCACCTTCCGCGTCAGCAGGCGGGACTGGCGCCGCCGCTCCTCGGCGCTCAGGGCCGCCAGGCGCCGCCGCAGCTCGGCCCGCAGCCTGCGCTTGGCGCCGCTCACCGCCGCCGCCGCCATCGCGCCTTCCGGGCCGCGCACGCGCACGCGCCCGGGCCGCCCGCCGGACCGGAACCGACCGGGACGGACTGGCCGGGCCGGGACCCAGCTCGGGTAGGCGGCGCCTCCTGCGGGCCCGAGGCCCCGAGCCGGCGGCCGCAGAGCCGAGTCAGCGAAGGCCGACCGCGTTCCCCCCACCACGGAAACCAAGCGCCGGCGCCTGGGGCGGGCGCGGGTACGGAAATCGCGACAGCCCCCCGGGCCCTCTGGGGTTCGCGGCTGTGCCCCGCTCCGGAGGCGGCGAGGGGAAAGGCTGACAGGCGTGCGGACCAAGGATGGAAAACCGTGGCTGCATGAGAAGATCGGAGAGTGGCCGACGAGAGCCAGCCCCGCGGGGGCGCCGCACTGCACCTCGACCGCGGCCCCCTTCCCCGGCCGGAAGGGCCGACTTTAGGGATCTGCTCCTGGGTTGCTCCTGACGAGAGTGCTAGATCATTCCATAGGGAAAGGAGGGTTTGTTTTTTTTTTTTTT
>RJWM01042632.1:0-14243 GCA_004363535.1 Dasyprocta punctata | reverse complement strand
TTGTTTATTTCATTCTTTTACTCTTTCCGTGGGCTACAGTTCTCGTTTTAGATTCTTCTTGGGTCCAGAGGACCCATCTCCCTCTTTTTTCCTTCTCTCTGTTATTATATTAGTTTATATTCCGGCATTTTGATGGTATATTCAGGGAGCCTCCCTGTCACAGTGTCATCTGGGCGGCCATCTTGGAGGAAGTCTCCAAATAACTTTTAATAAATGTTATTTAATAGTAACATTATTTACTAAATAATACTTAATAGATGTCACTTGTCTAGTTATGTGATATATAAAATAAGTGTTATTTATTAAATAATAATACATTTGTTCAATTTTAAAATTAAGCTTCAAGCCTCTAAAAATAAATGCAGCCATGCACTAAATAACAGCTTTAAAGTCAGTGACAGGCTGTATAGACAACGCTGTATCATTATGACCTAGGCATGGAGGAGGCTATACACCATGTAGGTTTATGGAAGTGCAGTTGTATGAGTCAAGTATAAATAGAGAAAGGATAAGGGCAGGGAGGGTGCACTCTGGAGTTTACATTAAAGGACAAAGGATAAGACATGGATATTAATTCCAAACCTCATGGCCTTTCCCTGCAGGAGGACCACAAGCTTCCTAAAAATTCTCAGGACTTTTTGCTCCGCTACTCTGTCGACGAACCCTGTGTTCACCTATGTCAGCCACTTGCCAGCTCATTCTCCAATCCTCTCTGGAGGAGCCCTCCGCTCCTCAAGTTTGCTGTGTGATGCTGCTTCGTGTTACTCACCCATTTCCAACTTCTAAGACCCAGGGCATACAGCCCAAGTTGATGCCAACAGAGGAAAGTAAAGGTGGAAGAAAAGGACCCTGGTGGCTCAGCCTCAAAGCCTCCTTTCTACTTCCAGAACTCCTCAAAATCTTTCTCTTTATGGCCAAGGGTCAACAGGGCATTTGTGTAAGAGTCACCCTTCCAAAATCCCCTAAAGAGTAAGGTGGGGAGCGATTGTGGCTCAAGTGCTCCTAAGGCTATAATGTGAGAAACTCTGGCTTTTAAACAGTTTGATTCTGAGATCTAACACTACAGAGTGAAATAATGCTCTAATGGTGACATTTGAGTCATTTAACATATGAAGTCAGGTTTTTAGAGTTTAACACAGAAATAAATGAGAAATTGAAGGACAACGGGCTCCAGAGGCCAAATAGCAAGGCCACGGTGGTACTGTTCCTTGACAGAGCCAGGTCAATGAAGCACAATCCCAGAAAAAAGTGTCCAGCCTCCTACCTGAGTCCGAGCCTGCAGCCCTACAATCACATGCACAGTGGCTTACTCAACAGTAAAGGCCCAGAGGAAGAAAAATCAACTTTAGAAAATTGTGGAAATGGCCCCCGTGAAACAAAACCAAACGAAAGAGGGCTTCAGAGAATAGATTTCAGCAAAGAAAAAAATGTTTAGAAAATGCACAGAATTTTTCAAAGTACTGTTCAATTTATTTCACACACACACACACACACACACACACACACACACACATGCCCACACATGTTTTTATACTTTGCAACAGCAGTCAAGATCGGCAGAGATTTCTCTAAGCAGACATTCTTCATTCTTTAGGGGGGAGGTGAAATATAAAATTAACATCTAACTGTTTGCCCCAGGCTGAGTGTGCAATCAGTTTTAAATGAGCTTCACTGTCATTTCTTTTTATTTTTTACTAAGCTAATAGAAGAATTTTATGGCTATTTAGTGTACCTGTTTGTGGCTTTTGTTTAGTTTTAATAAAGCACATTCCATGTATCACAGAGCCAACTGGATGGCTGCAGGGGGAAATCATTGCTGCTCCAATAATGAGGCGTGCAGCTCAGCCCTACAGTGCGAAATTGCTATTGGTCCCTCACAGATGCTTTTCTTCCGAGTTCCATCTTCTTCCTGCTTCCCCTGTGAACATGAGATGTCTAGCAGCATCACTAACCTCTCCCCATCAGATGCCAATAGTGTCTTCCATTTGGGACCTAGCTTGTTCTAATAGTTATTGTGTTGGTTTTTCATTGGCATCCCTATCAGTGAAACCTCTCTCGATATCACACTGCCCATTTCCTTGCCATCTCCACCCCATACCATGAACCCATTGTCTACACTACTACCTGAATGATCGTTCTAAAAGTTAATCTGACCATTTCCACTATCTCTCAGATCAAATGGATTGAAAAGGACACTTTCCTTTTACATGGTGCAGTTGACTGAGTACCTACCCAAGTGCTCAGAACTGTACAGACTGTAATGAGCCTAACTGAGAATGACTGGTGAAACAAGACCTTCTGTTAAGAGAGCTAAGTTCCAGCTAACTTTACCAATAACTCTGATACAATTCGAAGCACTTCACCATTATATGGAAATAAAAAATCTCAACAGTGAGTAAATATTGCTCAAAGTAGTAGCTATGATTAAGCCTCAGACTCATATAGGATGTTAGGAAGAAGGGAAAATCAAGTAAGTTATACTTGTTCTGTAAAAATGCTGCAGGACAGGACTTTTGTAAATTTTATTTTATGCATAATTGAAAAATAATAATTACATATATTTAGGGGGTATAATGTACTGTTTTGATCCGTGTGTAAATTACAGAATGACCAAATCAAGGTAACCAGCATGTCACTCCAAATATGTGTCACTTCTTTGAGTGAAAACATTCAAAATTCTCCATTTTTACTATTTTGAAAAATTTACAACACATTGTTATAAACTATAATCACCCCCACTGTGCAGGACAACACCAGCACTTACTCCTCCTAATTGAAATAGAACCTCTAAGCAAAGTCTTTCTCTCTCTCTCTCTCTCTCTCTCTCTCTCTCTCTCTCTGTCTATCCCCCTCCCTTAGCCTCTTACAACCACCATTCTATTTTCTGTTTCTATGACCTACACTTTTTTAGGTTCTACATAAGTAACATCACACAGTATTTACGTCTCAGAAGCTGGGTTATTTCACTTCACATAATGATCTCTAATTCCATCCATGTTGCCACAAGTGACAAGATTTCATTTTTTATGGTGGAATAATTTTCCATTGCATATATACACCACATTTTTCTCTGTTCATCAGCTGACAAACATTTAGGTCATTTCCATATTTTGTCTGTTGTGAATCCTCCTGCAAGAAACACAGGATTGCAGACAGGCCTCCAACATAGTGATTTCGATCTCTTTGGGTATAAATCCAGAAGTAGGATTGCTGGTTCACATGGTAATATTTTAGTTTTTTTAAAGGAAATTCATGCTTTTTTCCTAAATGGTTCTAGTAATTTACATTATCTGCAATAGTACAAGGGTTCTCTTTTCTCCATATCTCTGCCAACACGTGTCTGTCATCTTTCTGTTGATAGTCAACCTAGTGGTAGTGAGGTGATCTCTCATTGTGGTTGTAACTTGTATTTCTCTGATGACTAGAGACTGTGAACATTTTTCTGTATAGCTTTTGGCCATGTATACATCTTCTTTTGAAAAATGTCTGTTCAGGTCTTTTTTATTTTTAATAGAGCTATTTGTTTTCTTGTTATTGGGTATTTTGAATTCCTTTTAAATTTTGGAAATAAGTCTTTATCAAATGCATGACTTCCAAATATTTTCTCCTGATCTGAGCATTGTTTCTTCACTCTCTTAATTATTTCCTTTACTAAACAGAAGCTTTTTGATTTGATAAGAACAGGACCATTTTTGAAATGCAAGAGATGTTATGTGTTAGAATAACACTCGTTTTCGTTTCTTGAAGATTTTCTCCAAAGTCACGATGCCTCTTGTGCTAGGCAAGCCCTCTGCCACTGAGCCATGCCCAGCCTGTTCTCTAGTTCTATGTGAGGCTTTAATTTAAAACTCTCAGTGTATTAACAAGACAGTTAAGTAGTTTATTCACTTCTTCATTCTGGGGGCTGAAAAACAACTTTGGCACAGTAGGTGGCACTGTTTCCCTGAATTCCCAACCAGGGTTGGCCAGAAGAATGTTTTAGGGTTGTGTGAGACTCCCTGGGGCTGTCTCCAGCCTACCACAGCCATTCCCATTGGGTCAACCTGTGCAGCAGGCCAAACTGCCCCTATCACAACCCTCCTCTGCCAGCAATTCCCATTTTCCCATGTGCCTAACACGTCTGCTCATCCTTTTCTCTTACAACCTTCAGGAAATGGCCTATGTCCTGAGACACCTGCGCAGGTCTTCTAAGGAGAATGCACAGTCCCATCCGTGGTTGCTCACCAGTGTAGCCACTCCTGGCTATGATGCCTGAATGCTTTATCATCATTCATTTCACCAAATACTAATGGAGCGTCTAACATAGATTAGACACTGTACACAGCCTTGGAAACAAACAAACAAACAAACAAACAAAGGCTTGTGCGTGGGATCTCCTATCAAGAAATTGACAAGCTAGAAAGGACACAAGAACATGATTACAGGATGGTGTGATAAAGACTGACAGAGGTGGGCGGAAGAAGTGTCAAAAAAGTCCTAAAGAGGCCCAAATGAAGGAGGTGAAATATGTCTGACTAGAGGAAGAGAAAGCTGAGATGGGCAATGGAAGGAGCCATCAAAAGGAGGAGGCAGGAAAAGCATTCTGGGCAGGGGAGGCAATAGCAAGGCCCATCAGAGATTTATGCATTCCTGGGGTTGGGTTGAAAACACAAGCAGCAGATATGTGCGGAACTAGGAGAGACTGATAAAAGACTGGAGAGCAAAACAGCGAGTGGAATGCTCACATCATTTTAGGGTGCTTAGGTTTTATCTAAGCAGATTTAGGATCACCACTGGAGAATTGTAAAATACACATCTATAGGCTACACCCCAGTATTACTGACTCCATGGGCTCTTGTACTTTCTATCAGAATAAGACGTGAACACCTTGGCATAGTCTGTTAGTAGTTTCCTCTTCACTGGGACAAAATACCCAACATCTGCAACTCAAAGGAGGACAGATTTATTTAGGTGCAAAGTTTTAGAGGGTCCTGTGCATGTTTGACTGGTTTTAAGACAGAAAGAGCCTGGCAGAAGGGAACAATGGAGAAAAATTACTGAACCCATGGCAACCAAGAAAAAGAGAGAGGGGAAAAAAAGGAGCTTGGGACAAGAATATACTTCCCCAGGTCATTCCCCCAGTGACTCATTTCTAGCCAGGCCCCATCCTAACAGAACATTTAGTCATAAACATCAATGGATAAGTTCACTGATGAGTATAACAAAACCCCATCCTCTGCCTTGATTCAATCACCTTCCAAAGCCCCACCTCTGAACACATAATGATGTTTTGGGGAAATCTAAATCATAATATTTTGCCATGGCCCCAAAAGGGCTCATGATCTCATTATACAACATGTATTCAGCCCATCTCTAAGACTGACCAAAGTTTTAACACTTTAAGTATTACTGAAAAGTTTAAATCTAAAGTCTGCTCTGAGATTCAAAGAAAATTCTTAGCTCTGAGCCCATCTAAAAATAATTATTTAAAAAGTTAAATTGTTGTAGCATACAATGGCACAGGGTAAACATACCTACTGTGCCTGGCATCTAGATGTCCCCCCAAAGCCTCATGCTGTTGTCACTGGGGCTTTCTGGAGGTGGTTGAATCATGAGTGTGTGAATGTGGATTAAGTGTGTGATCCTGGGATTAAGAGTGTGTGGTACTGAATCATCCCACTAATTGATTTATCATCGTTCTGGGTGCAGGTAGCATCACTCAAAAGGCGCATAGTCCAGATGGGATAAAAGGGTAAGGGAGGCTTGCTGCTGCTTCACTGCTGTTGCCTTCTGCCTGCCCCCACCATGGACTGTTTCTTCCCTGATACCCCATTGTCATGCCACCCTGCCTTGTAGTCTGCCAACTATGGACTGTACTCTCTACAAACTGTGAGCCGAAATAAACCTTTCCTCCTTTAACTTGTTGGTGTTGGATGTTTTGTCTCAGCAATGAAAAAAGTAACTAAGGCAATTCCCATTTCAAAAGGGAAAAATAGTGGGCTAGAAAGGAAGCAGACTAAAATATGAAAAAAAAAATAGCAGAACAAATAAATCCTGTGGCTGCTTGTCCACCACCTAGGTTACCTTGTGGTAAGGAATGAGTTCCAGAGGGCTTGGGAAACTCTACCCGTGGCCTTACTGGTTGCACCTACATGGCCTCTCTAGGGCTGGCTCTGCTCACTGCCTGCAGTTTTTCTCAGTAGATTTTTCACATTCCTTGCATCTCCAACTTCCTGGGGTATCCACTGTATCTGTGGCTTTATTTTCACAGCATCAAGCATCACTGGTTTCAGAGACTCCTTGCCTGGCCTCCCAGGTTTCCTTTGAAAGCTCAGTGAAAGCCTTCCTGAGCCTTGGTGAAAACCTTCTTGTGTCCTGCATGCCTGTAAAACCAGAACTGAGGATGACACCAAGGTCAGCAGCCAGTTCAGCCAGTAGTTTCTGAGTACTCTGATAGCTGAGTTTGGGGAAACTCTTCCCTAGATGGCCCTCAATGAGCAGGGCACCCTGGGGCTCTCCTCAAAGCAAAGACTTTCAAAGGAGGTACTTGGCTTATTTTTTTAATGGCACTAATACTTTTAGCAACCATAGTCTTCTTGGCTCCAACTTTACAAGTGCTTCCTTCCTGGCCAAGCTGTAAAATTCTCACATCTTTTGGTTCTACTTTTGGTTCCCAATTCTCACTGTAAATCTGGCGAAGAGCAGCCAGCAATGCCCATGTCACAACCTGAACATTAAGCTCCCATGAAATTTCCTCTAGGAGATTATTTATCCTTAACTTTTAAATTTAGCTTCAAACAAAATATTAGGACAAAGACAAAATGCATACAAAAACTTGCCGAAGTGAATAATACATGGCCTTAAATCCAATTTCCAATACAGTCCTCATTCTCAGCCAAAACCTCACAAGCCTGACTTTTATTCTGCACATTTCTATCAGCAATCTGGTCTTCTGAGCTTCACCGGAATTTGTCATCAGGTTGTGCTCACAGCATTGCAGGTTTTCTCTAGCCTGCCTCTCCAAACCTTTCCAAACTCCTCCCATAAACCAGTTCTAAATGTTTTTGAACCACATGGTCAGGTATAGTCACAGCACTGAGCCTATTGTTAGTACCAAAGTTCAGTCTATGGTTAACTGGCTCCAAGGCAGAAACAGTACAGTGGAAAAGTGAAGCTGCCCAACCCAAGGCAAGGAGAAAGCAGAGAGAGAGGGAAAATGGAGGAGCCAGGAACAAGAATAACTTCTAGGTCACACCACTAATGACCTATCTGCCATCAGGTCCCAACTCCTAAAAACACATTTAGCTACAAATCCATCAGTGAACTGAGCTAGTGATGAGTATAGCACCACTTTGATCGAGTCACTTTCCAAGATCCCTATGTCTGAACACATGAAATTTTGAGGGGCATTTTAGTTCTAAACCATAACACACAGGAACAAGGTTTTTATTATCCTTGAGCACAAGTTGGGAAACCATGGGGCACAGAAACCCCAGTCTTACCCCAAAACGAAAGGACATCTACAAGGCATTTCATGGTATCTACAAGGTAGGCAGGGACCCAGTCTCTTGATGTCATCACATGTAGAGATGAGTTTTTAATCATGCATGTGCTCTTTTTCATAAGGGCTTCTTTATGTAACACATGTCTTACCACCATCTTAAGTATCTACCTCAGGGTGAAAGTTTTTCTATGTTAATAAAATAAAAGTAACTATAGGTTACATTAGTTACTAATTTATCCATGTATCCTCCCCTGTCAGCTGGAATTCACCCCTTATCATCTAGCAAATTTCCTAGTTGATTAATTGGTTAGGTTTTGGTTTTGGTATGATTTCTGATTTTTAGTTGTTGTTTTGTGTTTTTGGTAAGAGAGACAAGAGAGGAAAAGTGAGACAGAGAGACAGAAAAAGAGAGAGAGAAAGGGAGAAAGAGATTCTAGGAATTCCACTGAGCTACATTCAAGCTTATGTACATATGCATGTATTATGCATGTATGTGTATATTATGTATGTATTATGTATGTATGCATTTAGAAACAGTGTTCATTAAGTTATTAAGTTGCCTGTGCTGAGATCAAACATGCAGTTCTTCTACCTCAGCCTCCCAGCCTATTTGGGGACAGGGAAGATCATTCCACAGCCTTAGTGGGTTTGATCTTGGTGATCTGGTTTTTCTTGACTAGCTTTTTGGTATCTCTGCCTGTAACATATACTTTGAAGGCTGAGCTGACTTCTCATCCTCCCATCTCCTGGTGTATTATATTTATTTTATAGCCTTGAAGGTTACTCTGTTTTTTATATTCTCAATTCCCTGGTATATTTGTTAACCCCACAGGACTGATGGCTATCTTAGCTGTCTCACCATTTCACAAATTTCTGGAAGAGCCAGAAACCTTCCATTTCATCATGTGTTCAGGTGGCTTGGGTGCACTTTTCTCAAAAACCACACAGACATGTTCAAGGACTAACTTCTATAAATGATGAGAAGCCTGTGAGGGGTTTACATGAACATATAAAATAAAGATTTGTGTTTGGAGAGAACACTTTCATGGTCAAAGAAGGATTGATTTAAAAGGGCAAGACTAGAGATAGATAGATACCTTACAAGACCCTTACAGTGGTCAAAGAAATGATAAGGACCCCAACCAGAGAGATAGCCAAGGAGAAAATGAAATTCTTCAAACATGCTGATCAGATAGACTGTGAAAGATGAGAGAAAAGTTGAATGTGACCCCTAGTTTTCCAGCATGCCTCACAGCATCCCTGAGATAAGAAGTACATAGGAGAAGGTAATTTTTAGAGAAAGATGATACACTCAAGTCTGTTTCACAATGCAGCATTAGATGTTTATGGACACTGAGATTGAGAGAACTAATAAAAAGCTGAATGGGTATCTGAACCTGAAGGCTATGGGCCGAGTGAACCAGACACAGATCCAGGACAGATCATGGGGAGAGCTCAGCAGGCAAGTCCAGCAGAGCTCTGGAGAGCACCAGGTGACATGGGCCGGCTAAGAAAGGGGAGTCATCGTGACATGGAGAAATGTGTGGAGAAGCTGAAGGAGGACCAGGCAAAGAGAGTGACTGGTTCCAAAGGAAGGACACTATACTGCAGCAGGGAGAAAGCACAGTACTGGGGCCTGGGCCACAGACTGTGAAGTCAGCTAACTCCTCGCCTGGCCCACACTCATTAAATGGGTGAAGTAAGCAAATTATTTTTTACTTTCTATGCCTCCATTTCTTCATCTGTAAAATGGGTATGCATATGCCAGTATACATCTCACAGGGTTCTTGTGGTATTAAGTTAGTATAAAAAGTGAGATCAGAATGAACCCCATGCTGGTGCAAATGACAAGAACAGATGCGATCTGAAGGCTCAGTAATTGGAGTCATAGTTCAGAGTATTAGCTGTCTTAGCTCTGTATTGTTTTGCACTGGGTGGGGACATTAACAGACTAACTTGCTTAAAGATGGACAATCAAAGCTATGAGGAGGAATTTGTAAATTGTGACATTCACATAAAGGAAGTTACAGCAACAAGTTAAGGAGCCCTGTCACACTTCTGGTTTGTGGTCTACTGATACTCCCTGGGTGTCTGCACACTAATTTCTAATAAACAAATTGTTAAATGTTTCACATGGACCTTGTTTTCTCAGTTAGGTCTTCAACCTGTCAGGATAATTCAACGTAGCCCAATTTGATCTGCAATTGATCATATCAGTAGTCTGTTTTAGTTTGGTGTTGTCTATAAATTTGACTGGAATATTTCCTATGACTTCATCCGAGGCTTTAAGAGGATAGCAGCATAACCGGTTGTCTGGTCCAAGAATTCACCTCACCTCTCTGATCCTTTTTATTTATCTGACTACAGACAAAACTGAGCACAAGACAGGCTTTAGCATAAATCCTTAGGAAATCTCTCTATACAGTAGGCAATATTTTATCACAAAGACTTTTATTGAAATCCACTGCTTCGTGAACTATACACTCAATTTTTTGTGAGTGAGAATTTTCTACAAAAAGGCTCTGTATTTTTTCATGAGTCTTATGCTTTGGATCAAAAATGTCCCCCAAAAGACTCATGCACTCTTAGGCAGGGGTTGGCAAGGGTATTACCTGGAAGGGTGTATCTCTCTCTTTGGCTCATCCTTCCCTTCTGTCTCTGCTTCCTAGCCACTATGACATGAGCAGCTTCTCCCCCACTATACCCCTATGCCATGCCACCCTGTCTTAGAGCCAGTGGACTGAAAACATGAGCCAAAATAAACTTCTCCTCCTTTAGGTTATGAGTATCGGATATTGTGTCGCAGTGACAAGAAAGTGATTAAGACGGTAAGTTCTCAAAGAAATCCAAGAATCACTGTTTCCTGAAGATGGTTGTTCAAGTAGCTACCTGTTCACCTAGTTGCTAGTTTAAAATACATATCTATTTCCACCACAGGAATATTGAAGTAGATTACTATTTTCATAGACTAACAGTGAGTTCCCCTTCTTCCTATTACTCATGAACTTCCCCATTCAGGAGGCTTCCTATGTCTTCCTCCCTTCAGAAGACTCATCAAAGCAGAAGAATAAAGAACCAGAGACCCAAATTTCCAGTACTGTAATCTAGAAGCCTTTGAAAACACAGGGTAAATGACTCAACACTTAAGGTTTTGCTGTAATCACTATAGTTCAATGCCTATCTGAGCAAACCCTAGGCCAAGTCCTTCCCTAGTAAGAGATGAGTCAGAGGAAGAGGAGAGATGAAATACAGTACTGAGCTATCTCTAAAATAATCTCCCCATCATGAGTAGAAATAATAGATTTGGGGCATGAACGTTTCAGAAAGATCCACAGAGTTATTCTGTATCCAGAGTGGAAGGGATGGAAGAGAGATATATGTGTGGATATCTAGGCAAACAGGCCTGAAATGGCATCAGGGTTTCCAAAATCTAGTGAGACACAAGAAAATTCAAGTGGTCCCCAAGATCCCAGGGAGATGGTAAACAATAAAAATGGAGCACAACCCAAGGGGTCTTTCAGGTGGTATGAGGCTGATGGAGCAAACACGACCTGAGGCCAGAGGCCAAAAGGAGTGAAGATTGTTCTGAAATGAGCTCCAACATAAGACAACAACCTCAGACCTGATTTTGATGTCCTACCCAGGGCCTTGAGACAACGTGAGCACCCTCCCCTCCCCACAAGGTACAGGAAGATAAAAGATGGGCAATTCCAAACCAACGAAGACTTAGCTTCTGCCATTCAGTAGCATGGAGACTGAACAAGAAACTACATTCAATTATTTTTTTAAATTTCCAAAAGATATTTGGAAATATCTTAATAGCTGAGTTTATGGGTGGAGATGTGTGCCTGCTATAGAAATCATGAGCAATTCTACAAATGTTCAGCTAAAACCACACAGACACCAACTGCATTCAGGTATATGGTGTTGCCCTGGTATGCAACTGAGCCAGCAATTCAAGAAGGAAAAAAAATGACTGTGGTTATAGCTGGCCTTTTCTGCTATTCACCAGAACTGATCTAGACCAGTATTTACTGTCCTTCCATTCAACGGACCAGGTTCTGATTTGATTGAAGTGGACAATTCTAATCAAAAGCCCCTTAAATTTTCAGACCCAATTTTTCTCTCCCATGTTTGGTTGCACTAGCTCTGGTGTCTTAACTAAACTGCTGAAGTATTTAGTGGAGCACTCCTTTCTGAAGAAAATTTGATCCTACCCACAAGATCCCATATGACTGACCCAATAAAAAGACAGAAATCAACATCTTAAATTTCAATAACATATTGACCATTCTGCCTCCTTTGGAAAGAATTGATTGGTTGGATTCTTCTGAAGTCAAACAACATAGATCATAGATCTCAACTGAAAATGTCTAATCACAAAACAATTAAAGTGCTTCCCTTGTCAGAGTTCATATGAGAACCCAGATGTTTAACATACTCTGAAGAAATCTCATCAACTAGTACTTTATCTGCATCCCTCTTTCAAGTATGGGGTGGGAAATAAGAAATAACCTATTTGGTTTATATTACCTACTTTTCAGCAGAATATATTCCTGTAAGATTTTTATTTTCTTTAGCTTTTATAGATGGTTCTTCTAAAGAATGTTCAAGTGACTGTTGCAAGGTCAAAGTCAGGACAATTGTTCCTTGAGTTAAGAAACTTTCCTCATGTAAAGATTCAGTTGAAAAATTGCTTCTTGACTCAAGGCAAGAAAAATTCAGTTTCTCAAGGATGTCTCTCTGTCCTGGATCAAAAAATAAGAATTACCTAACCCAACTGTTTCTCTTTTTGCCTTATATTCAGGAAGTACAGAAATAAATGTGCCTTCCGGCAAAAACACGACTCAAGTGCCCAGTGACATTGATCCCTTTGCTATATGTATCAGCGTATCTCTGATCTAAATTGTGCATTGTGTTTGATATTTTTTAAATGGCTTTGGTATTTTCTGGAAATAGATGGGATATCATTTTAAAGAAAAGTAATTTAGCCAAGAATTGGTTTATTTCAAAACACTTATTTCTGTTTCACTTTTATATTCATTCATCTGTTAGGCTAATTTCTGTCACATCTATAAGAATACGAGTTTCATGAAGGGCAAGACTACATGCAATTTGTTCACCATTCTATCTCCAGTGCCTCGCACCATGCCCAGTGGCTGAGGGTAGCAGTATCAGTTAAGACAAACCAAGTGCGTTGCAGTAACGAATGACCTGGAATTCTCAATGATTTAAGAAAACAAAGGCTTTATTACTCTATGTATCTACTGCAGCAGTCAACTGTGGCTCTGCTCCTCCTGTCCACTCACAGGTTGTGAGAGCAAGGAGAAAGGAGATAAAACAAACTACGAGTCACACACTAGAACTTCTGCATCACAGTTAATTGATCGACAGTCACATGGGCAGGAAAGGGATGTGCAACCCTTCCAGGCAAGGGCACTGGAGGGCAGGAACAAAATATTTGGTAAACAGTAACGCATCTTTTGTACAACCCTGGAAATTAAATCACCTTAGCTTACAAATTTATTTTCTTAAATTACTTATGTTCTTTTCAATTATTTTTTTCCTATGTATCTTTAAGCTTGAAGCTTGATTATTCTAGGAAACAATCCATTCCAAAGTACCACATTATACCACTAATTTGGTTACACTTAAGTCGAATATAATTGATCCTGCATAATACATCCCCCCACATTAGTCTAGAGAACAGTGTGTTAACTTTTCTCAACATCAACATCATAACAGAGGCTTCACATGACTAGTACGGAGGTTCAGGTGAGTGATTCTACAACAAGAGAGATCACATAGTCTGCAACCCTCTCCCTTCAAAACATCTAAAAGTTCTGGGAAAAATGATAGCAAACTTCACACTGAATGCATGCCTGAACTTGGAAGAAAATATGAAAACTGCAGAGAAAATGAGTTGGTAACTACAGCAAGAAGCCAAGCAACCAGAAGAACATCAGACATTCCACAGTTTCCAGACTTTGTAAAAGTCAGGGATGTCAGTCACAGTCAGAAGTTGTAACTGAGACCACAAATAAAACAGAATCCACAAAGCCTCTCAGCCTAAGTAATAGACAACTATAGACTTGCAAGATTGGGCAAATAAAAATACAGGATATCCAGTTAAATTGGCACTGCAGATGAAGAAAAATACATTTTTAATGGAAGTACATCTGATGCAGTATCTAAGACATTTATATTAAAAATGTTGTTTGTTGTTTATCTGAAATTAGAATTTATTTAGGTACCCTTTATTTGTATCTGGAAATTCTAGGGATACAAGAAAAATTGCTCATCAGTATAAATGGCCAATAGGCCTGTTTGCCTAGTTACTTTCCCACTGTGGGGCAAAATACCCAAGACAATTTAATGAGGCGCTCACAGTTTCAGAAGATTCAATTCATGTCCTGCAGGCTCAAATACAGAAACGACATGGTAGCAGACCTGACATGAAGGGAAGTTGCTCACATCATGGCTTCCAGGAAGCAGAGAGAGAAGGCAAGAGCAGGGAACAAGAGTACACACTCCCAATGACCCACCTACAACTAGGCCCCACCTATTGAACTTATCAATGGACGAGTACTGATGAGTATAGTGCCCTCTACAAGCCCCATCTGAACACATGAGGCTTTGGGAAAACATTCTAGATTAAAGCATAACAGCTTGCTTATCTCCATGTGGGAATCTAAGCAGTGGGATGCAGAAGGGTGGAAATATCTCCTCTCAAGAATTAATAAGCACAAATGTGCCCTTA